>PVHP010001469.1:0-16816 GCA_004024765.1 Zapus hudsonius | reverse complement strand
ATTTCCTTCCCCTTTATATAGCCTTAGGGTGGGGATCTTGAAACCCTTTCCCAGACTTATTGATTTCCTGAGTCTCTGGAATTTCCTTCCTGCACTGCCCTTCCAGGAAGGGGTGTTTGTTTATAGCTCCCTGAGCCTCCTCATATCCTACCCCTACTGAGAGGCTGCCTCCCTGTAAGCAACCTCAGAGACCCACCCAAGATGACAACCAGGTCAAGTTGACAACAAAACTTAACATCACAGGAGTTAAATCAGTTGGGGTTTGACTCTCTGCCCCACTGCTTTCTAGCTCTCTTGTGAAATGGGCACTTGTTTTGTGAAGCTTTCAGTGAGTTGATGCCTCAAAGGTCCATGGCACAGCCTGGGTACAGTTCTCAAGGCTCCATGGCTGGCCTCACCAGCTTTCCACCAGCTCTGTGCATTGATGCCTTGAGCAGGAACAAGGTGTGCTGTGGAGGACCAATCATTTCAGAGGAGGGCTCTTGCCACTGCCCACCAAAGGCCACAGGAGAAGCTCCTTGGGAGAGGGGGGCAGTAAGATGACTCCCCACCCCAACATATCACTAAAAGTAAAAGTACCATGGACTCGTAAACAGAAACATTGCTGGTATGTGGGAATCAAAATGTTCTGGATGTTTTTTAAACTACGAAGTTCTGGGTCAATTCATCCACCAAGACTGGCCTTGTTGGCTCCGTAAACATCGAGGTGACCTTCAAGGACTGGAACTGGGGCATAATTAGCTCTGCCAGCCATCCTTCTCCCTGGTCAGGGCTTCCTGTCTATGCAGATCTCATGTCATTTCCCCTCTGATCACGTGACAATGGCACCTTTGCTCATCGGGAAAGCTGGCTTGTCTCCCTCAGGTGTGAGCTATGACCAGCCACCTTCTCACTTGTTCATTCTCATCCCTGTATAAACAAGTGTGACTGAGTTCTTCCCTCAAACAGTGATGGAACCCCAAGAATCAGCCCAACTAGGGCCTAACCCACTAGGCTTTGTGTTCTCAGGGGACACACACTGCAGTGTCCCTACGTTAACTGGCTGGGATGGGGTAAGTACTGAACAGGAGAGGAAACAGTAGAACCACATGAGGGTATGAACATCTTATAACCAAAGCTGACTTGCCTGGGGTGGAGCTTCCTGGGGACACCAGGCTTTTACAAGGTCAGTATGACCTATGCTCTAGAGACCCTGTGTCTCTTGGCTGTGTTCTGTTCATTCATTACAGACTGAAGTGAAGCCATAGCACAAGCCAGGTCTCCTAAACACAGGACTAGGCCTGAGAGATGTAAGGTGGGGGGGGGGGCTGGAGAGATGGCTCAGCAGTAGAGGTGCTTGCCTAAGATGTACGGTGGCTGTCATGCTGTCTTGGAGTCTCCTGCCCTGGAGTACAGGTCCCAGAGGACTTATAAAGAGGTGGAAACTTCTGTTCCATCTATATGGGTTTGGGGCCAATAATTCTATATTTCTGATTCCTCACCTTCAGCATTAACACACAGGAAGCCCGTGAGCCACTGTGAAAATGTGGGCATCTTTCCTTCGGGGCTTTTATTGTTAGTGTCTCTGAGTCCCAGAGGCTCCCCAGGTGCCCCTTGTGGATTGCAGCTAAATGCTTTCTTCTGTATTGACAAACAGAACTCTTTCTACTCTCCTTACTTAATTAGGGCACTGAGAGACTGCCATTCACTAAGTGTAATGACCAAGTAAGTAAATTTCCCCTGTTAATCTGCACATTCATCATCGTTGCCTCCCTGAATCGACAGTGACCAACAAAGTCTAAAGTAACTCTCCAATTTATAGCCAGGAGATAAAATTCAGATAAATGAACCATTAATGGCCAACGACATGAAAGCAGCATTATAGAATTGTTGGCACCAGGCAGAGTCGGTGCTCCATGAGGTGGGGACTGTCCAGCCTCATCTGGACACCAAAATGTGAACTGACCCACCTGTCTGCAAGAGTGAGCTAAGCCTTCTCTCACCTGCGATTTGGTTTGGCCACAGTGTGTATGTTACCTGACATTCTGTGTCACAGGGCATGTTATTTACTATGGTCTTTTCTCTCCTAAACACAGGATCATGAGCCGGGCTTCCTGTCTGTTGTTGAGCCCCCCCACGCCCCCTTGCTCAGACCATCCAACATGCTGTCTGCACTCCATCCACACATATTGAATAAGGTCATGGGATGGGTCATTTGAAGCCCACCTGTAGTGTCCGCTCTGATTGGCTGAAAGCAAGGCAGTTGGAGTATTTGCTGACCTGGTCCCAGCTTGCTGTTATTCCTACCTGCTGGGCCAGGCTCAAGCTTTCTGTTGGCTGAGGGAAGAGGTGATGGGGTGAGCTGAGCCATCCTCCACTCCCCCCACCCCCAGCCCCAGTCATCTGTAGACTCCTGAGGTACCCAGCTTACCACTTCATGTCTGACTTTCATGAGCTTGATCCTGTTTAATCCACCCAAGTGCCCTCGGGGTCAGCTTCTCCAGCCACCAGCCTGACAGACAGGAGGCTGAGGGATGGTGCTGGGGCGCTGTGATCCAGGAGGGGCCCAGCCAGGCTTCCATGCAAGCATTCAGACATGGCCTGAGGGCGCGAGGCTGCTGTGATGGATATTTTAGGTAGGACACAGATGGCACATGTGGACTTCTCTTGCCAAGGAGCTGAGCTCCCTCCCTCTGTCCTGGGCCCTTTGGTGACTCGCCTGGGGAGGGGAGGTGATGTCCCACATCTGGAAGGGGAGGGCTCTCCTTCTTCCTAGCAGTGGCCAGGTCGGCCTCCTGAGACTCAGCTGAGTACTTTGGGCCTGGAGTCAGGACACCTTAAAGCAAAATGAAGAATTGTTAAAGAGTGGGAAAATGAGGCAGCCACCACATGCCTGAAAGGAGTTCAGGGAGTCAGGGCCCCTCTGCAGAAACGACTCAGCAGAGGGAACAGAAGGGAGCCTTCACTCTGTCCTCCTTCCCCTGGTCCTAGGCGGACCTTTAAGCTCTCTCTGCAACCAGCAGAGGTGGTCCATCTCAGGCCAGCCAGCTTCTGCCTCTGAGTGGAGCTTCCTCCTGGGTGTGTACCAGGAGTTCTTGCTTCATTATTCAGAATGTCTTTAGGCTGATGCTCAACCTAGTTAGCCTCATTAACATATTTAAATCACAATTAATTGGAAAATTACAGTAAGGTGTGAAGTGGGAGTCATTCTTTCAAATGAGCATCTTAACTTGCTGATGAAACCAAGCCATTTGCTTCTTTCCAGCAAGTCTTCCACATCCCCCCACCCACCCACCCACCCACCCAGCACGTGTGCCCTTGCATGTGTGTGCTGTGATCACCCCACACCCACATAGCCTGAAGCACCCAGGCTGTCCCAGCAGCAAGGATGAAAAAAGGAGCCAAGTTAAGTAGGACCCTGACTTCTGTTCCTACCAGCCTCGGTCCTGGGGGACTTCTTGGGGGCAGGAACAGTGCAGTGGGGCGGTAATGAGGTCAGAGTGAGCCCCCTGCTTCAGCTCTGGATGGCTGGACCTGCACAGCTATGTTCTCAAGGTCTTCACCACCACCATGTGACTTCACTGGGTACGGGTGCAGTTTTCCAGGCTCTAAGGAGGTTGAGGCCAGAGAAAGTAACCTGGCCAGCAAAGGGGCAGCAATGGGCATAGTCACTGATGTTGGCCCATCTGGGTACTGAGGAGACACTGTGCTCTGAGGCCGGAGAGGTCTTTAGCTGTAGCAGGAAATGGTTATGGTTAGGCCCCAGGTAGGTGAGTAGGTGATTTCTGCATCCAGGAAGCTAATCTTTTTTAAAAAATTATAATTTATGGGATGGAGAGATGGCTCAGTGTTTAAGGCACTTGCCTCTAGTGCCTAAGGCCTTGGGTTCAATTCCCCAGGTCCCACATAAGCCACACCCACAAGGTGGTGGCCCTGGTGTGCTCTCTCTCTCTCTCTCTCTGTATCTCTCTGCTTGAAAATGAATAAATAAAATATTTTTAAAAATTATAATTTATTTATTTATTATTAGAGAGAGAGAGAGAGAAAATGAGCAAGCCAGGAGCTCCTGCAAACAAACTTCAGACACATGCACCACTTTGTATGTCTGGATTTTATGTAGGTACTGGGGAATTGAACCCAGGCCGTTGGGCTTTGCAAGCAAGCACCTTTGACCACTGAGCCATCTCTCTAGTCTCAGGAAGCTAACCTTTTAATTCAAGGTTAGCTTCCTGTCCTGACCGGGGAGGGCAGGCAGCAGGTGAGAGCCAGGGTAGCTATGTGCACTCTGGTCTTACTCAAGTTCCGATGCATGGGAGGAGGGTAATGCCCCCTTGCTCACACACCGGCCTCATACTGGTGAAAACCACCCACGCCATGGCAGCCAAACTCTTTGGATACCCATGGGTGTCCAGGTCCTGTTACCCATGGACACACCGGAACAGGATACCCATCCATTTAGAGTGTACTAATCCTCCTTCAGGATGGGAGGGCCATAGTGCCACCTGTGTGGGCACCTGAGCTCCCCGATGGATGGCACCTGACGCTGCTGGTCTGGCACACCCTCGAGTGGTCAGGTAGCAGGAATAAGATGGAGTCACTGCGTGTTCTCTTGCAGACTTCCTGGGAACTGGCCTCCCCCACAGCAAGGCTTAGCAGAGTGGTTTAAACGGGATCATGGAAGTGAGTACAACGGAGGAAAAGTGCTCTCTGTGGGTACAGTAGGCTGGGTCAAGTGCAAAGCCTGTGTGGGCTTCTCACTTTCCACCTGTGACAAAGACAGTGAGCATGGCTGGTCTGTCTGAACCATAAGGCCCTGATGCTGATGGTGGCGCTTCTGAAGTAAGTAGTCCTCAGAGGGAGTCAGGGGCTCCTGGGAACTACTTGGGATGGGAGTGTGGGGCTTCATTGCCTCTCTTGCAAACAGGACTGGTAAGTGGCAGACATTTGTTTTGCTGGATTCTCTGAGCAGCCTTGTAAGTATGTTTCTGTCTGAGGCAGCCATGCCTCATTGCATAGCTGAAGGTCCACTGGCATTTCTAGAGGTTTAACGCCTGCACAATTAACCAATCGTGTTACGTAATGTGTTCCTTAATGCTCCATTTATCTTGAAATTGAACATTTGTGCTTTCTGTTGAGTGCATTGATTTTCACTTTTAAAAATTGCATTTGGAAGTGCCGGCAACATTTTCGATTTCAAGTGGGGTGCAGAGGGATGAGATGATGTTCCAGAAGGGTCCTCTGCTCCAGGGCCATCTCAGCTGCTTGGCACGCGATCCCCACCTCATTCTGATGCAACTTTCGCTCCAGCCTGCTTTGGAGATGAGGGAAGAGACAAGGGAGGGTGGTCAGCCTGAGGAAGGACACAGGGCTGACTGGAGTCTGAGAGTTGATCAGGATGCGGGCTAGGCAGCAGGAGTCCAGAGAAGGCTCTTGGTCGCTGCAGGACTCTGCCTTCAATGTCTCTTCTCCCGGCAAGAACCTGACACGGGGTGTCGGCTCGGCTTCACTTCCAGAGGCTTCTGGTCCCAGGCTGCCTGCCTTGCCCTCACCCCCTCACCCTGGAAGAGCAGGATTCTAGCTGGAGGGAGGTCTCCCCTTCTTAGTGAGCTCTTGTCTCCAGCAACCTCCGCTCTCTGCAAACTGTGGGCTTCGGGCTTCCTGCGTGCAGGACCGCCGACAGACTGCACGGCTCACTCTCTGATGAGTCCATCCTGATGCCGAGTGAAAGGCAAAAATCAATAGTGAACTTGGGGCTCCCTGGGCCCACAAGGCCCAGAAACTGCCTTCTCGGCCAACTGTCTTCCAGGCAGGGCCACCTGTGGGGAGAGGTGAAAGATACAGGCACTAATGAAACCTCCTGCAGTTCCCACCTGCCCGTGTGTGCCCCGTGTGTGCGTGGCAGGGCACGACCTCTCTGGTGTCTTCACGTGTTATTCTCCCTGCACTAGCCTGTGTGTTACGGTGCATATGCATGCCTACTCTAGAGACATGGATGCATGTGTGTACTGTGTACATCTGAGTGAGTGTGAAAGGTGTGTGCGTAGGTGACAGGAGTTTCTAGTAACAAGCGTGTCCGTGTATGCTCCTCTAAGTGTTGGGCAGTGTAGCTGGGTCCATGTGAACAGAACCCATGTACACAGAGTGTGGCTTGTGTATGTCTAGGTCCATTAATATGCACGATTCGATGCACTCTTGGGACAGAGACAAGTGACAGGCTGGCTGTGTGAGCACCAGGCTGAGGTGGGAGCTGCTTACCCTGTGTCTGCATGGCCGCCTATGTGGGGCCTGGGTGTTCTGCTATAGCTGACCCTCGGGGGCCCTTGCTCCTCCTTAACATGGCTTCTCCACCCTGCCCACGGCGGCTTGGCTTACAGTAGATGCTTGGCCCACATAAGTGCAGTTTCTGAGTTGATAAATGACCCCAAGTTCCAAGACGTCTATGGTTCCCCTACCTCAGTCCCACCCACCATGCTGATAGGTTCTTACTAGAGACCCTTTGGGGGACAAAGGACTTCCAGAACTGTGAGGAGTGGGATGACACATGTGACAATAAGCCTGCTCTCCTGAGGTCAGGATCGGATACTGTCCACTGGAACAGCACTTCCTGCCCTGCCAAAGTCACTTCTGTCATTTTCTGTTTTCATGTTGTGGTGCTGGAGGGAAAAAGGAAGTGAAAACCCTGAAATGCAGATTCCTCATTGGTCACCAGCTCCGGGAAATGTCTCTGCTTAGATTCCCTGAAATTCCCTGGTGCCTGTTCAGCACACCCTCTGCACTTGAGCTGGATTGAGTGGGCCGTTGTCTCTTTCCCCTAATGCCCAAATGCTTGGCTTGTCAAGGTATTTGTGCCCTGATCTACTGATCAGGAGGGCTGGGGCAGTGCTGGGACTCCACCCAAGGGGCCATGCTCACCCTCTCCCCAGCCTGCCTCCTCCCAGTTCTGGGTGAACTTTGTCCTTCAAGGGGTCTGGAGTAAGAACATACAGCATGGTGGCTGGGGCTGAGGCCAGGAACCACATGGATACCTGTGGAATTCCCCAAACGCTACATGAAATATTGTCCTCAGCAAAGGAATCATTGACTCTTATTTACTGGGTTCTCTAAAACCCCTCTATGGTAGAGCCCATTGGTGGCATTATGGAGCCTGGGTGGAGGAAGTGTGTCACCGGAGGAGGGTCTGGGAGAGCTAGAGCCAGGCCTCTGTGTGGTTTTTCTCCTACTCTGCTTCCTGTCTGTGGATGGGCTGATGTCCAGGCTTTCAAGTCCATTAGGGACTCAACACTTTGGAAATGGAAGCCTAAATAAATTCTTTCCTTCCCAGAGTTGCTTCTGGTCAGGTACATGTTCAAAGGATGGGGAGAGGAGAGAGAGAGAGAGAGAGAGAGAGAGAGAGAGAGAGAGAGAGAGAGAGAGAGGTGATAGGTGAATATAATAAATGTAGAGCCCTGAGACTCAAGACTTACAGCCAACCAGATCATCGTCTCTGGACACATTCTCCTGCCCATAAAAATTGGGGATGGACTGAGAAAAGCCATTGGTGGTCTTGCCTAGGGTTGGTGGGTTTTCAGCTGGAGCCAGCCTGACTGCATAGTGACATACAGAAAGGTGTGGGGTGCTTCCCCCAGTGTGAGCCCAGAGCTCAGACAAGCATGTTTCTTCAGCTTGGTGCTCAGCTCCTTGACCTTGTCTTCCTAAATCTAACATCAGTCCATGGCTACATACCTTCCCTGGAGCTTCTGTAACAAGGGACCACAAACTGAGTGTTGTAATCCATAGACCTCTTAGGTCAAAGTTCTGGTGTTCAGAAGTCTAAAACAATTTCATCAGTCCTCCCTTGTCCCCAGAGCCTCTGATGGAGGCACCGGGTGTTGACTGACAAGATTCTGCTCCATGTCCATGGTCATATGGCCTGTGCCTGTACGTGTCTCTATGCCAAAATCTCCTCTATATAAGAATGGCAGTCATATTGGGTTAGGGCCCCCTGGTCGTCATTCCAGTGACCCTTGTAGCTTGATTACACCTGCGCAGACCCTGGCTCCCAATAGGTCACATTGGCATTCCACTTGACAAGACACTATTTAACCTAGTACCAGAAAAAAAATAAAGATTATCAAGTGAGATGACCTGGAAAGCCATTTGGAGACAGGGAGCAGTTTCAAGAGGACCTGAGAGGAGAGGTGCCACCTGACTTCTAACTTGGTGTGAAAATCAGAAACTGAGAAATTTTCAACATGATGAGGGGGCATGTGTCTCCAGGGAGTTGATTCCTGGGCCACGTTCATTCTTGTCCCCAGAAGGAAGTTGGAGCCATGGCAGAGAGGGATCAAAGCTGTGTCATTGAGGTGCATGAGATCCATAGAGGTGACACTCCCAGGTCAGCCAGGAGAGGCGATGGTAAACCCGGGTGTTTCGGCCAGGTGGGGGTAAAGCCAGGTGGGGTAATGGCTGTAGTGGCCAAGATGAAAAGCCACAGAATACTCTTAGCATGGTAGAAAGTTCCCTAGACCAGGGAGGTGCGTGCTAGTATCTTATCCAAGAGTTTGTCAAAGAAAGTGTGCTGTGGTCTCTTCAAAGGACATCCTTTTTTCCTCCAGATCCCCTTCCCAGGAGCACTGTGAGTTCAGTCTCAGGCACATGTTGATGTACTGTGATAATGGGGATGGTTTGCTGAAGAAATGCCAAATATTTGAAAATTCCACTTTCCTGCTCTGCATGGCACTAAATTTTCTTGTTCCTCTCAATTATATCTGACAGGGACCATGATTCCCTCCAGATGTCCACGCCAGAACAGGTGACTGTAACTCCAGTGAAATCCAGTTTGTGTTGGGCATTTTCCCTTACCTCATCCAAGCATTGTACAGTCTTTGGAAATGACATTTCATTACAGATAGGCAAAGTATGTCCTTGTGAAAGTAGAGAGTAAGCAGTGCGAAGGAACGTCTGGAGAATTCCGCTTATTTTACAAAATATGTTTGGCCAACATTTTAAGGGCAACCAGCATAAGAAACACACGTTACATTTCGAGGAGTCCATATTATGTAGAGGAGACGATGCAGACAGGAAACGGGTTTTTTTTTGTTTGTTTGTTTTTTTTTTGTTTGTTTGTTTGTTTTTTTGTTTTTTTCAAGGTAGGGTCTCGCTCTAGTCCAGGCTGACCTGGAATTCACTCTGTAGTCTCAGGGTGGCCTTGAACTCACGGCAATCCTCCTACCTCTGCCTCCCAAGTGCTGGGATTAAAGGCATGCGCCACCACGCCCGGCAGGAAACGGTTTTGAGTCTGATCTTTTCTCATGTTGCCTTTTCTCAAATGCTGGCATTGAACTACAGAACTGATGTCACGGCCACCAATAGTTCTCATAGTTTAGCAATATTTGTCCCAAGGCCATCATATCATTCATTCACTATTTTGATAAATTCCTCCTTTTTAAATATCCCTAAGGGCTCCGGATTGAGACTAAAGGGTACAGAAGGAAGGGAGGCAGGTGCTAGGGAGATCTTGTGATTATGTGTGTGCTTGTGTGTGTGTGTGTGTGTGTGTGTGTGTGTGTGTATGTGTGTGTATGTGCACCTATGTATGTGGGTGTAAAAGGACATGTGGAGGCCAGAGGACACCCTTGGGTATTAGCCCTTGGGCACCATCTACCTTTATTTGAGATAAGGTCTGTTACTGACCTAGAGATTACCAAGTAGGCTGCCTGAGAATTGAGCTCCAGGGATCCTCCTGGCTCCACTCCCTAGCACTGAAATTACGTCATGCGTGGCTTTGGACTTGGGTTCTGGGACTATAACTCATGCCCTCATTCTATAGACTAAGCATCTCCTCAGCCCTAGAGTGGGTATTTTTAAAACTAGATTTACCATTAGACACTTTTTAAGGGGGTGAGCTGAGGATTAGAATTTAGATAATGCCCACCTGAAATTCCAGTGCACCCCCAAATTTAAGGAGTACCCAAATTCTTGCCTACAAAGTTAAAGAATTAAAATCATAGACAACAAGATATTAAGGTATAGTGGGAGACCTTATTATTTAAGGGAACATGGGGAGTTACAGAGTTCTCCAGCCACCAGTGTGGGGAGAATATAAGGGAGAGATTTTAATAAATCTGTGCTGCTCAGCCAAACAAGCAGAAGAAGAAAAGATATCAGAGGGCCCCCATCACGAGAGGGAAAGGTTTATGTGGGAAAGAATCCTGAGCCCCCTCACCCCAGCCTAAGGGTCTTAGGTGAGGGGTCTTACTGGAAAATAAAGTTCTCCTTCTAAGATGTCACATGGAAAAAGAAGACTGGCCTTTGTTCTAGGGAAGCTTTTTAAAACTCCGCCCCCTCCCGTAAGTCAGAGAGACAGCTGATTGGCCTATTCCTTAATCAGCCTTTGCGTCTAGGTTTAGGCTCTGGCTAAAGACACCTCCCACTCAAGGGGAGGGGGTCTACGGAGCTTGAACTGTCACAACTTCAAGTGTTAATTTCCCTATGGAACTTTCTAAAGCAGAGCAGTTAGTTAAAGGGCATTCTTCAACACGCTTTCTTCAGCTTGACAAAGATTGATTCCCCAAGGTATCCCCTTCATGGACTTTCCCACTGATCCCTCAAGTATTCCAGCATAAATCTCAGGGAAGATTAAACTTCCACCCATAACTTGGTTGACCAGCATCTGCCTTGGCAGTAGGACTTCTCTGTGTGACAGAATCCTGACGGTTGCAGTGACCTTCTTTTTGCTGGACAACATCTAACCAGAAGCAGCTTATGGGATGAATGGGTTTATTTCAGGCTTACAGAATCCAGGGGAAGCTTCATTGTGGAAGAAGCTGTCTTACTTCCACAGATCCATAGTAGAGAGACAATAACCAGTAACCATAAGCACAAATGGCCAGAGCTCAAACTGGCTCTCTAGTAGGGATGGACTAAAAATCTCCCCTAAGAGACACACTCCCTGCAGGAGGGACTTAAGTAGGAGGTTTAATCTTAATCAAAAATATCTGAGTCTATGGGGCCATACATTCATACCACCACACTGACTAATGAATGCCTTGTTGAGGGAAATGCAGCCAATAATCTCTGGCCAAGTGTGCACACGAAATAGTGAGGGGTAACCCAACATGCACCCACCCACTCAGCCATCCCATCACGATTATTTTGAATATTTCAAATATAGCCATAAACTGAGAAAAACGTATGACAAAGTCTCCAATATTTATCAACCAGATTCAGTAATGATCATAATTTTATTTTAGTTGATTTTTTTTCTCTGAATTTTTGTGATGGTTCTTCTTTGCTATCAACTTGACTGGATTTAGAATCTCTGTGGAGCACACATCTGGGTCTATGAGAGTGTTCTCAGAGCAGCCTGACTGGGGATGGAGGGCACATACTAAGCATGGGACTGTACCATCCCATGGGCCGGGGCCTCAGATGACACCAAATGGGCAAAGCAGGCTGAGCACTGACTGCGGATGCAGCAGGACAAGTGACCTCATGTGCCTCACATTGTGCTTTCCCTGCCAAGATGGGCTATATGCCCTGAAACTTTAAGCCAAAAATAAACCCTTCCTCCCTTAAGTTGCTTTTTTCCTATTAAGTCAGGCATTTGATCACAGCAACAATAAAAGTAACTAATATGGTTTTTAAAAAGTAAATATTTCTTTGTATTTCTACCCACTTCATTGTGAATCTTTAAAAAAAACACAACATTGGGCTGGAGAGATGGCCCAGCTGTTAAGGCACTTGCCTGCAAAGCCTAACCACCCAGGTTCGATTCTCTGGTATCCGCTTAAAACCACATGCACAAAGTAGTGCATGTATTTGGAGTTTGTTTGCAGAAGCTGGAGGCTCTGGCATGCCCATTCTCTCTCTTTCTCTTTCTCTCTCTCATGTGTGTCACTCTGTCTCTCTTCTCTCTGTCTCTCTCTCTGCTTGCAAATAAATGAATAGATGCAGCGTTTTCTCACATAAATACAATACCATTTTCTTTCAACAATGAAAACTTCACATTTGGAATCATCAAGTCCAGCTCCTTGTCAACTGTCCTCAGCATTTCCGGTCTAACTGAAGCTGGTTTGTCTGCATCCGATTCAGAGTGGAGCTCCACTTTGCATTTAATTTAGTCTCCTTTTCAATTTAGATCTTCCACATTCAGCACCGCCCTTGGGTCTTGTGACCTGTGGAAGAAGTCCTGTGGGCCTCTCTTCAGGATGGGTCTATTTGCATCTTTGCCACATCTTAGCAAGTTAGCCTACCCCTCCGTCTCCTGAAAACAGAATTGGATTCTAAAGACTTGGTTAGATTTAGTACTGTTGGCAAAGGTCCCTCAAGAAGACTTGATGTGTCTTCTCTTCATGATGGAAGGTTGACCAGCGGGCTTGTCATACCCAGCCTGCCGCTGCATTGCAAAGCTCTATACCAGGTTCCATCCCTGCCCCGACTACCATGGACCCATTGCCAGAATCTTCTGTTTCTTTAGGGGACTATTCTCTCCACCACCCTGTCCATCTCTCAGCTGAGATCCATCTATGAAGAAGGCCTTACCTTTGGTTTTTCAAAGATCTAATTCCTATAGAGCAGTGGCACAACATATTTCAGTGGTTGGGAATTTCCTACTAGGTGAACGTGTATGACTGCTGCTTTGTTTATCACATGGTCAGAAGCTGCAGAGTGTCATCTCTAAGTGCCAGGTTGCCTGTACTGGCTGTATCTTTAGGGCTACACACAGGAACCAGTGATTAGCTGGCTGAGTCTCTCCATGAGGCTGGAATGCCAGACTCCTCACTAAGTTGCAGAAATTTCTCCAGAAGACAGCCAGACAGCATTAGCACACCTAAACCCATGTTAGGGTTCCAATGTGAAATATTCCCCATGGGTTCATAGTTTGGAGCACTTGGTCTTCAGTTAATGGCACTGTTGTGAGCAACCTATTTAGGGGGCAGAAGTGGATTCTGGGGAAGCTTGTTGAAGGTCTGTAGCTCTGTCCCTGGATCTACCTCAAATGCTTCTTGGTCAGCACCATGTGACAAGTAACTACCACGTGCTCCTAGTGCCAGGGCCTTGAGCCACCCCTGCCACCATGATGGACTGTACTCTCTTAAACTGTAAGTTAAAATAAGTTCTTTGTCCCTTAAGTTGTTTCTCTCAGGTATTATGTCACAGAGACCTTGAAATAACTAATACAACCGAATGTCAGCCACTGTCTGGGGCTATCCCTCCTCTAAGGAAACGCCATGAAGGACTCAGTCTACCTGGTAGAGGTAAGTCACCCGCTAAGCTCACCTACTACAGGATTCTCAGAAGGAGTATTATCCAGTCACAAGAGGGCAGGGCTTGTTTCTTCTTCTTTCATTCATCCAAGTGTGGAAGCGATTGTTTTCTTTGCAGTTAACTAACCCATGGCACACAGAGCCTTTCCTTGGATGGCCTGTCAATCTCTCCAAATTTCTCTTATAAAACAACATCTGAAAGTCAACCACTGAGTAGAGGAAGGTGAGGTGTTGGCTTAAAAAGAAACAAATATTTTGTTTCAGTTGGCCCCAAACACTTGGTGGTGTTCACACTGACATGGAATTTGGCTAGGACAAGGAAGGAGCAGTTTAGCTACTTGGAGATGTGGCCCCAAACCCACCTCTCTGCCCTCGAATGTGGGAATATTCTCACCCACATAAACAACGACGGAGCCAACATGGACTCTAGTTTTGTCTTACCCAAAGGCAAAGATAAATGACCTGGGTTAACCCCGGAGCAGCCATAGAGAAGGTTACAGACACTCTCCTCACAAGTCTGCATGGCTGTCATGTGAGAAGTGGTCCAAACAATGGAATTCATGGATTCCGATGGATACCTGTGATGTTCCATGTTGTAGTCAGCTTCATGTTGCTGGGATGAACATCCAAACCAGACACAATTTATGGGCCTAAGGGGTTTATTTCAAGCTTACAGATCCATGGGAAATTTCATAGATGGCAGAAGAAGATGGTCCCTCTCACAGATGTAACCTGAGAAACAAAACACCAGCACCATCACACACGCACACACGGAAAAAAGGCAGCACACATCAGAAGCACACATCATCTGGAAAAGCTCAAACCTCTCTGCTTACCTTCAGGCTGGAATTCAGGTCTGCTCCCAAACACACCTTTGGGCTGGATCCCAGGATCCATCCCCAGTGACACCTCCACCTGGCTGGAGACCTAAGTTACAAGCTTTAATAAAACCCCTGAGGCTATGGGGGCCATGCATCCAAACACCACATACCATCACAGGATACCTGTGATACCCTGTCACAGGTAGTAGCTGAGTCACGTGTAGCTTTCCCTCTCAGATCATTCTGTGCTCGTGTGCGTGGCCTAAGGATGACGCAAGACAACAAACATTCTCCCTCGGAAATTGACAGGCTCTTGGCATTTGATCCAGCACGTAGGCCGAGGTGGGCAATCCAGTACATGCCACAGAGAGCTTGGTGTGCCTGCTCATTTCTGATCACATGGAACAGTGTGTAAAACCTCCCGCTGTTCAGAGATTCTTGTACTAAGCAGGTTAATTAAACCTTAATTTGAATCTCCCAGCTTATATGGGTCTGGCCTTAAAATTATCCCACCTAATTCTCTGTCTGTGTATGCATTAGTGAAGGAGAAAGAGGTAAGGTAAGGCATTTTATAAGCCTGAGTCATTAAATTGGCTTAATCTAATTAGTAGGTTGTGAAACAGTTGAAGGGATTTGATGGACATACCACCTCAGGAAAGCCAGAGTGTTTTAAAATATTATTTTTCTTTGCAAAACATCAGCTGTAATGTTTTTGGTATGATAAGAGTTCATGGTAAAATTAAATTAGCCAACATGACCTAGAAGTCCCATACACATTCATCTCAGTCACCTACAGATCTGGCTGCCTGAGACTCCAGGGCCTCAGCCTCTGGAGACAATGTCAACTTTAGTCTGGCTTTGAGGCATTCAGCCAACTTTATGACTCAGAATGTCTGGATAGATGTGAGCTTCCAAGGCAAACACCATCCCTCCTAGTCCATCACTGCCTGTCCCCCCAGCCTCCAAACACATGCAGACACACACACACACACACACACACACACACACACACACACACACACACACACCACCCTAATGTTCTTGGGGCCCACCTGTGAACGTTTACTGTCCTTTCTGCCTTTACGACTGTAAATATCAATCAACTTGCTGCTGCTGATGAACTCTCCAGGATGTTGTCAGCCTCAGCTCAGGATGTTAAAAAAATATGTGTGAGAAGTTGTCGACACATTTGTCCTGTGTCCACAGCTGGCCTTAGGCGACAGGTATGGACCTGGTAATAAAGCTAAGATGGTTTCCAAATCCTGATTCCACTGTAAGTAGCTGGAAATTCACTCCGTGTGTAAGGAATGGAAGTTACCCTCTGGCCTGTGTCCTGAGTGCCCACAGAACACGCTAAGGAAAGCCATGCACCTGTGTGCCTTCCTGTGCAGCATTCTGTCGGGAAAGAAATAAAGACAAGAACATCCTATGAGTCTTGTAAGGCAGAAGTGTTTTGGTGGTTGAACTTGAGGAGAGGTACGGCTTTCGAGGGGAACTCCATCTTCAACTCACGGCAGGAGGCTGTGTGAGAAAACAGTCTCAGAAGAGGTAATCAATAATCTGTATCGCAAACGCAGTGTGCTATTAAATGGTTCAGGCTTTAGATGGCTTTCAGAGCAGGGGAGGGGCAGCAGCTACGAGCCAGAAGTAGCCAATGGAAACAGCTCCTCCACGTGAACAAGGGGCAGGACACTGGCTGCCCAGATGTGAGCCAGCTGAGAAGACACATGAGCAACTCACATTTAAAACAAGATGGGAGCCAGGCTTGGTGGTGCACACCTGTAATCTTAGTACCTGGCAGGTAGAGACAAGAGAATCGGGAGGTTAAGGTTTCCTCGATTTCATAGCTAGTTCAAGGCCAGCCAAAGCTACATGAGTCCCTGCCTCAAAAAAAAAAACCCCAAACCCAAAAGTCAAATAAACAAAACAAGATGGCCAGCTGCAGACATACACGGTGGGTAGAGGCAATCTCGGAACCATGGATGGGGCTGAAAGGAATTGAAGACATTTCCTGGTGACAACCAACCCTCAGCTAGGCAGACTGACAGGTTAGCATTGCCTTTGAGGGTCAACCACAGCCACAACACTAATGAGAATCTGAGCAAGCTAAGCTGACCCTTGCCAATGTCAGACTTGTGAGTGGTAGCCAAGGTCAGAGGACTGTGAGCCAGTCTTCCTGAGTTTAATCCAGACTTGGACAAGTCACTTACCTTCTCTGTGCCTATCTGTTTTCATGGGTCAAACAGAGATACCAAGAGTTCCCAGCCCACAGAATTTAAACAGGTTATGTGAAATGCTTTGTAGCACAGTACCAGGGTTCATGATTATCATTTATAAAACTTCTTGGAGAGTGTACATGATCCCTGGGCTCTTGCAATGGAATATGGGGTTGCAAAAAAAAAAAAAAAACCTTAGAAACAATAAAAGGTTTCCAAGTGTGCAATCAACAAATCAAGTGTGTGATGAAGCAAAGGTGTCTCTCCATGGGCTCACCTGTGTTGCATCCCAGGGCTGGAACACCAACCTGCAAGTTCTGCCCACTCATTCTGTCACTGCACACTGCCCACAGCTGAGGTGTGAGCCTGCTCTGTGTTATAGATGGCAGTATGTACACCGTTTCCTGCTTCTGGAGAAACAAGGGTTTTACTACTGAAAATAGAGATTTTTTTAAAAAGTATTTTCCTACTGTCATCGGTCAGTATGTAAATATTGAAGGAGAGTATCTTGGATTATATTGTGTGAGGTGAATAAGTACGTTCATTTCATTAG
>PVHP010001468.1:79408-106465 GCA_004024765.1 Zapus hudsonius | reverse complement strand
AGGGACCTATAACCACAGTCATTCAATCAACACAGGATAGGCCATTGAGACAGGAACCAAGGATTTTCGACACAAGGACCTCTAAGCTCGCAACATTAAAGCAGCCTTATTACTCACCCACCATGACTCAGGGAACTGAGCGGAAGAGGGGGCGGAAAGATTGTGAGAGCCGTGGTGGGGGAGACGGTCCGGAGGCATGACACCCATCAGTGACAACACACTTGGGCCAGGAAGACCGGGATGAGTACTAAGATATACAGGATCCCTTGCCACAAGGACTAATACAGACAGCCCACGGAGGAGGATATACAACTGATCAGGGATGGGGAGGGGGGGAATAGGGGAATTCGGGATAACAACGCATGGTTTGCCCACTAAATAATGTAACTCATTATGGACAATAAATATTAAAAAAAAAAAAAAAGATTGTCAGTTCCACAACTGCGAACCACAGTCACTGCCTCTGTTAAATTTTCATGTCTTATTTGTGGTTTCTAAGCTGGATGTTGATGAAGAGGGGAAGAAGCCCGAGTCTACGGAGGAGAAGGAAGACTGCTTGCTATCACCTCAAGGTGCACCTGCACAGGGATACCCGTTGACATCCTGCACAGAAAGTCCCTAACAGTTCAGCACTGTGTGACAAGCTCAGCTTACCTTTGAAGACAGGTTGGGTTTAGCACTTCTGAGGCTAAAAGCTTGGAATCTCATTTTACCTTGGCCTTTTGAATACTCTTACAGATATAAGAAACAGCATCAGATTCAAGAGCTCCCCTCCAGTGTGAACACAGTTCATCATTCTCAATTTCTCCTAATTCCCACTCCGTCCTAACACTTGTGCCCTCAAGGCATGGGAATTTAATTTTGCGCCAGTCACTGTAGACACAAGTCTTCACGTTTTATTAAAAATTGTAACTCATTTCCTTGTTTTTCCCTGAGGACAAATCACTAAACAAAGTGATCTTTTGTGAGAAGTCCCAATCACTTAGTTGGCAGGTAGCCAGCTTGGGCTTGGCTTGATGCTCAGGGGCTTAGTTGGATGTGCCGAAGTGGTGCGTAAAGGGATGTCTTTATTCTGTGGTGGCCGGCATTCTCCGGGAAGTCAAGTTCCCTTTCCCCACTAATGGGGAGAAGCAGTGATAACGAAGTCTGCCCTGTTTTATAGACAATCCCCGCAAGATCACATCCTTGAGGAATGCTTTTCTGTGTGGCTTGCATCCTGGTACCCACCTTCCAATCCAGATTTTTTAATGGAACTTCCCTTCCTGCTTGGACTGACAGAATCTGAAATGTGCACCTGTGCTTTCCACACATGTTTTAGTTCATTTGAGCATCTAATAGAGGGTCACATGGCTTGAGACAAGCTTTGGGAACTCTTCAGCGTTTAACTACTGGCACTCATGCCATGCATCAAGCTGCATTCAGTAATGCTAACAGTACTTGGAAAGGTAGGCATTAGTTAGACCTAAATATTCCAGTCTGCTTGGACATGTTCATGTTCAACTTTCTTGTAGGCTGACAAAGTTTCTCCTTTCTCTATTAAATGACAAGCCACATTCTTATGAAATATTATATCATCCTTTTTCTTACGTGGAAAGAAATGAGCAGGTAACTGTCATTTTGTGATAGTTAAAAAGACATTTTAAAGTACATTCAAAATGCTTTAGGTCTTGAAACAATGGTGTTTTTATCAAATGTGTTTCCTAACTCAAATTTAACAAGACTGTTTAGTTCTCAGGCCATGATCTATTTTAGGAGGGGGATATTTGAATACATGTGCAAGCTACTTGGTATTGTGAAACGTTCATTCTTTTGAATATAGAAAAGCTTACAGAAAAATATAATAAACCCTCATGACTTCACCTCTCAGGACTGATACTTATAGAATTTGGAATTAAAAAATGTTATCGATCTTTACGATTAGTTAACTTTTCAGAATATGGTTTTCAAAATGGAATTACAGTAGTGGGGTCATTGTTAATTCGCTGTGGTTATCTGTATTTCTGACATAACAATGCCTGTTGTGATGAGAGTTAGAGTAGTGCAAACAAAATCTAATTACAGTCCGTCTCTTCCAGTGTATTATCAGATTGACATGTACATGATAATTCACCATCATTTACTTAATTTACTATGCCCACTTAAAGAAAGAATTCAACAAGAGCAATGCTATAAATGACCACTAAATACCAGCTACGGGTATTTCATCAGTAAACATATTTATGAACTAATGAAAATTTCTTTAGTACTTTGGAGAGATTTTTCATTGCTATACAGCAGATAATTTTCTAGTATGGTTAAAAAATCCATCTTGTTTCTAATTCTCTAATACTAGTAAAACAACGTAAAGACTATAAATATAAATCTCCCTCTAGTTTAGAAAATATGCAGCCACTCCTTTTTTTTAAAAGGGCACTGGGTTCATTTCTAAATTACTTTAAAAGGTAGCTTTAAATAGTAATCTCAATGTGAGCACTCTCGGGGAGAGGAAAATAGTAAGATGAAACAGAAGAATATTCCTAGAAATGAGTGTGTGACCTATGTGTCTTTACAGTAAATTATACTAATTCTAAATGTATGTTTATATATTGTGGCCCAATTAAGCTGATAGAGCTTTTCCATTCAGTGGGCAGGTGGATTTCCTGTAGTACCCCCAAATGCCTGAAGAGGTATGTTTTTTTTTTGAGCGTTTCCATTACAACACAGAGGCAAAGAGGGAACCCTCTGTGTTATTTTCATATAGGTCGAGAATCTCTTATCTCTAGTTACATTTGTATCCATGAGATGAATATTAATAGGCTGCTGGCAGCAGAATGACTTTCTTTACAAAAGGGATTTCCCTGTGCATGGGTGGATTTAACCTTTCAAAATACATGAATATATATTTCTACTTAGAACACTTAGTTGTTATATGATGAGAGTCCTAGAGACAGGTTTCTGTATGAGACCCTGTGGTATACTTACCTAGATCTGAGAGGGACCTTAAGCATGGTGAGTAACTCTGCTGGTGCCTTTACTTTCATTTTGCTGACTTGCCAGTTTGCTGTAACCTAATTTCTTTTTAAAATGCCTCAGTTTTCTACTGTAAAAGGCAGGCATGATTGATAACGGGTTGGGGCCATTAGCAATTAAGTATAGCTTTGTATGAACCAGGAGAGAAATGGCAAATGCAGTGATGTATGATGTTTTCCTTAAAATTTTTATTTTGAAGAAATTTTCTTTTATTTTAGAGCTTTTGCTAGGTATCTCCTTCCATAGCAAATGGTTTTGGAAAAAACACATCATATGAATTCTATCTTAGGCTGCTTCATGATTTCTGAAAACTCTGTAAATAATAGCTAAATAAACATATGAATAATTTTAGTATAATTACTTTCTTAGGACACTTTAGTGTTTAATAATATTGTTAAGCAATGAAAGCAGTGAAAACATTCATTGTCTATAGGGGACACATCATATTCTTTATTCTACCCTATAGCACTGACAGGGAGCATAAAATATCTAAGAGAATATATTTTTAAGTATAAAGTCGCTGGACTTCAGTCAGTTTTATTCAAAGGAGTGTAAGAAATGGATTTTCCTAGGAATGATTTATGCATAAGCAAATAGTCTTCCAAGAAAAAGTTATTTTAAAGACCAGCAGTGGACAAAAAGTAGGCTAGATGTCTTTGGGCATAGTGATGATGTTTCATTAATATAGTAATGTTTAGCGTTGAGCATTGTTGTGAAATTTCTCACTGTGACTGCCGAGGGACTTCATCCCCTTTAAGAACTGTAGGCACTCAGGGCATTCTGTGACATTGGATGGCTTCCACAAACATGTCCCTCTCTATAGGGCAAATATGGGCTCAAACAGGACAGGCACAAAGCAACTATTTGCAGAATAGTTTTCAGATAAGCTCACCTCAAAATCTTTAGAATGTTTTAAAGTACAAGTTGTAATATATTTTAAGGAAAAAAACACCTTTATTTCTTCCCTTTTGTTTTGCTGTGTGTCTGTCTTATGACTTTGTATCTCTTCCATCTCCACCGCAGCTTGCTTCTGCTCTCTGTCTGCATGAAACATATACTTGGTTCATGTATCATTGGCTTCCACTACAACAGCCTGATGGGAACTTGCATTACCAGTCTTAATAAAATTCATGAGGCATAAAGATGAAATAATGTTCACAACTGAGAAAATAAATACTTCACTTTTAATAAATAATAAATTTTTTATTATTTATTTTTATTTTATTATTTATTTTTAATAAATAGGTTCACTTTTCCAATTAATAGAATATAAAACACATAGTTGTGGGACAAGGAGATGGGTGGGACAGTAAAGAAGATTCCTCAGACAAAATCACTAAAGGACCTTGGTCCTTGGGATGACCTATAGGCCCTTTCCTCCAGGGGCCGTGGAAGTGGGCATGGGAGAAATGGAGAAGATGAGAATGCTGTCTTTAGTTAACTGAAAACTTCTTGTGAGAATAACATGAGCCTTGCTTTAGCTGTCTACTTTCACAACTTGCTCTTTAGGCTTTTACTGTTAACTGCTGATTACTCTTTAACTTTTAATTTCTAAACATTGCTTTTTTTTGCTACAATTAGATAGATTCCTGCGGTGGGGACCCGTTTGTCATAATTATTCTACCATCTGCTTGGAATTGTGACAATTTGAACCTTTTAAATATTTGTTTCATGAAGGATGGGGGTCTTGAAATAAAAGAAGCTCACTTTTCACACATATGCCTCAGGGTTTAAAAAAAGTGAGAATAAAAATGTCTTTCCACTGAAACTACACAAAACTTAAATAAAAAAAAAATCAAGTTTGTTTGGAAATATAGCCAAGATTAAGTCTCCCTATGGTTTTAAAATAAAAAATTTCCCCATATGGGTGAAAATCCCTGTCATGGTTAAAAGGCATATCCAAGCTAAATGGATCCCATGACTGAATGTAAAAACATTGTGTGACAGGGAAACAGTTACGGTGAGGCAGTTAGTTCACAGTTAATAGATTACTGTAGTAATTAATCAAGATTAATTATTATTTGCCCTTGTTGATCTGATGTGTATAAATTTTAGTCTGCAATGTAGTCTTAAGCAACATAAATAATTAAAATAACTCTGAAGGTAAATTATCCCAACCACAGTTTTAAATTTCATCTTAAATTACAGGGAGAGTGAAATGTCTCTGTCGGGTGTGAACTCGTATCAGTAAGTGCAATAAGTCATGTCCAAGTGACTCACAGACAAATTGTACGTTTACCCATCTCATTCAGGACTGTCTCTAGCCTGTTCCATATTCATTGGTGTTGCTTTGTTTATGGGTTTTTTGTTTTAGTTTTTTGTATTATTAGTTTTAGAGAGCACTTTGTCATTTTCCACAAATTATTTGCTTGGACAGTTGCTCATAAATCTGGGAAAGTATCTTTCATTCTTTTGTAGTTGAAAAGTAAAACCAGACATGTCTGACATCCCTGTACTCAGAACGTAAAGACAAGAGGATTAGAATCATATATGAAAACCAAGGGCTAGATCATACACTTGAGTCCAGTGCCATGGCTTACTATCAGCCGAGTACATTAGCTAAATGACAGGCCTGAGAATAGTTACTACTTCTCATTGTTATGACTGAGTTCTCTCTCATTTGATGAAGTGACATGCTACAGAGCCCCCTTCTCTCTAGTCCTGAAGGGAGAATCAAGGGTCTTGTGTATGCTAAGCAAGCTTATGATCCCTGAGCTATATTTTCAGCCTCAATTCTTTACATCTATTTTTGTTAAGTTAGGGGTAATCACCTAAATGTTGAAATTTTGAGATAATTCCTATGTAGCTCCATGTTTGAATTCAATTTGGAATTAGTTACACTGGTTGATTTTTAGGAATAATGACTTTTTGATT
Organism: Zapus hudsonius; assembly: GCA_004024765.1. NCBI lineage: Eukaryota > Metazoa > Chordata > Mammalia > Rodentia > Dipodidae > Zapus > Zapus hudsonius. The sequence goes on along the minus strand of PVHP010001468.1, from coordinate 100,582 downwards.
AAAATAGAGTCTGCTATAACTTCACTGATAAAAAGAGATTCAGGTGAGTATACATTGTACTTTCTTTAAAAATATATTATTCATTTGAGTATGCTGATGTATGGGCACACCAGGCTTCTTGCTGCTGAAAATGAGCACCAGATGCCTGTGCCACCTTCTGCGTCTGGTTTACAGACTAGCTTTTAGCTTAATTTTTATTAGTCAAGGTGTATTCAGAATTTTATCTTGCAAAATATGTTATTTGGAATTCTAGTGTGCAATGGTTTCTGATAAATTTGCATAAACTGAGTCATACGTGGTGGCACATGCCTACAATCTCAACACTAAAGGGTTTGAGACACTGGATTATGTGTTTTGAGGCTAAGCAGGCTACTTTGTAAGACTGTTGCAGAAAACAAAACCAACCAACAAAGAAACAATGCCAAAGCTGAAGTTGTAGCACAATGATAGAGTCCTTGCCTAGCATGACAGAAGGCCTGGGTGCTACCCCTAGCACCACGAGAAAGAAAGAAAAGGAAAGGAAAGGAAAGAAGGAAGGAAGGAAGGGAAAGAAAGAAAAAAGACAGAAAGAAAAAAGGGGAAGAAAGAGAAAGAGAGAGAAGAGGAAAGCAAGAAAGAAGGAAAGAGAAAGACTATATAGCTGGCTCAGGCTGGCCTTCACTGTCCTTTCAGGCAAGTGGGCACCCAGCTAGAGGAACTGGTACTGTTACCAGGATGTTAACTCTGGGATCAACGTGGGTTTACCAGCTGTGGACATAAAAGCAATCTATTACAGGGTTCATCAAAAATCTAATCCCATAAACAGACAGATCTTTAATCCCATATTAGCATGATTTAGAGTAGAATAATAAATATTCAAGAAATAAATAGATGAACTGAAGTTGCTTTCCAGTGGACTATTTGTTATGTTTTCCCTCTGGAAGAAGGCCAGCATTTACATTGGAGCTCAAAGGATCAAAATTACATATTCTGTTAAATGTATGAGACAAAGTGAGAGCCACATCCTTTGAATTTAAATACAATTATCTTTCCATTTTAAATACTTAAAACATGGATTTTTTTTAGATTTGTAATTTGTGAAACATCGATGAAAATTCTCAGTAAAAATTCACAATCCAGAAATATCTCTCAGAACTGAGTAAGAAAAAAACCCAGAATAAGAAGTGTTTACCTTATGGTCATTCCATAGACATGACCCTGTTCAAAAGGTAGAAACTGGTCAGTGATATCATTTTACTAAGCCACAAGCATCAAGAGCCATATTGTGGGTAATTCTGGATGGATCAGTTTCCAAATCATCTAAGTATTGGGAAGAGTCTCCAGTGCTTTGCTGATAGCCAGAACTGGGATTTCCTGATCCTGGTTGCTGGTTCCTGGCTCAAGGTCACTTGAAATTTCAGTCCCCAAATGTGAGTTCTGCATGTAAAAGAAATGCAGGGACCCTGATGGCATTGAATTATACAGAAGCTGCTGTGCTAGAAAAATTTATTGCTATAAAACAGACTTCTTAGAAGGAAATAGGTGATTTTCTAAAAAGTCCCTTAATTTGACACCTTTCTTGGAAACATGAAATGGAAAAGAATCAAAGCAAAACTATAGTTCTTTTGGTTATTTCTTATAATTTGTCCAAATGATGTGTAGCCAAAAGTCTCTGATTCTTAATTTCCTTTGAACCATTACTGTAAATGAGACTGGTGCATAATTTTCCTTTCCTCCAATTTCTTCCACACTACAATCAACTTAACTACCAATTAGTTATGAAAATCCTATTTGCTTGGGTCAAAAAAATAAATGAAAACATAGAACACGGAGTGTTTTTTAAATTCTCTTATTATCAGATTCTTAACCCTCGGGGATGGAGTGATATAACCTGTAATCCTAGCCCTCAGGAAGCTGAGGAAGAATGTCCAAGAGATCTAGGAGAGCCTAAGGAACATAGTAAATTCAAGATTGCCCTGAGCTGAAAAGGGAGACCGTACTTCAAAATACACAAATGAACAAACAAAAAATGGAATATTACCTACTCTTTCATATAAGTTATCTGAAATATTTTGAAATATTTTAATGGTTCATTAGGTTCACATTTATAAATATATGTTAGTTTCATAGTTAATGGATTTATTGTTCTGTTTTCTAAGTAGATTCTCTTTACTTTTAATCTCTTTTGGAGATACAGTGACTAAAGGGGGCTTTAAGTATAATGAGTCTTTAGCAAGTCACTTTATATATAAAAGGAATTATTAGGAAAATATATTCAAGATTTTGTACTAAAAAATGTTACAATTCCCTGTGTAACTGTCTGATGTCATAATCAGTATTTAATCCATTCTTTCCATGTTTTGGAGGCACTGAATGTATCCCAAGAAGTGCACACTTGGGATCGATTCCATTGTGAACCAAGCATCGATCTGCAGCCTGCTGGGCATGAATATCATAAACCAAAAACTCAGAAAAATGTGAAATTAAAATTATACCAAGTTCTGGAGATATCTAACTTCTTGAAAATCATTGGTCAAAAGGATTTATAGATTTGGGAAATATTTATTTTATTTTTAAAAACTTATTTATTGTATTCATTAGATACATTGTGTGAACAGGTCTTGTGATGCCTCCCCCTTTTCCCTCCTCCCTGTCACCAACCTGCTGAGGACACTCCTCAGTGGGATTGCTATAATTGTCCATGGGGTGGGGTGTTATGAACTGTACAAGCAGTAACCAGTTATTTTGTGTGTGTGTGTGTGTGTGTGTGTGTGTGTGTGTGTGTGTGTGTGTGTCTTGTTGAGGGGGCAATGACTCTGGGTAGTCTCTACGACCATGGCTCTTATAATCTTTCCACCTCCTCTTCCACAAAGTTGCCTGAGTCATGGTGGGTGAGTTTTAAGTCTGCTTTACTGTTGAGATCTTAAGCGTCTCTGGATTTCTACTTTTTGGCTATTTTGGGTATCCTCATTGCCTGTCTCCATTGCCCTTTCATAGATTATCTGACTTGCTGTGGAGGTAGATCTCTTGCTCACCTTGCTACTTCCTCAAATGTTTCATTTGGACCCTAGATGATGAGTTAGGAGTGGTTCATCTCATGCCTGGGTGTCAACCATCATCTCAGGTCCTGTTGGTGAAATTGGATTGTCTATGATTCTCACTGCCTTCAAAAATATACAAGCAGAATTGCCAATGGAGAGTGAGATCAGTATAGGTTAAATGGGACAAACACTATTGATTTGGTGAGATTCTAATGGCTGTAGCCTCGAAAATATTTATTTTTGAGGGGAAGAATGATCTAGAGAAACAAATAGCATGTGCAAAGGTTATACTTGCAGAGAGCTCAGTGCCTTCAAGGAACTGAGGAATAGCTGATATTATCTGGAAAGTGAAGAGAGACATGTTTAGAAAGTGCTTCTGGATCAGTGGGGAAAGTTTTGATCATCACAATGGTTGGAGATGAGAAACAAGAAGCATTTTGCAATACAAGGAAAATCCCCACATAACAATCATTTGGTCTACTCTGCCCAATAATGACCCATTTCCGAAATGCAGACCCCTTTAGGGTTAAGGACTTTTGTCACTTTAATAGGAAACCACAATGATGTCTTTATTACACAGTGGGAAGAGAGGTGGTGATAAGCTCACATACATGTTTTGGAGAGAACATTATGCCATAGCTTGGGAAACAGAATGGGAGGAGCAGAGCCACAGGATTGCCACACCCACAAGGCAGGTGCTGCCAGGTGTTTGCCCACATTGGGGAGAACCTGTAAAATTTGAGAATATTTCTTTCTAGCCAACATAATAAAGTATTGAACATTAACAAAAGTTTGATACTTTAGTTTCCCAATTTGTACAAGTTGCTTATTTACTTTAAAGAGCCATAACCAAGGGTGAGGAGATATAGCTTAGTGGGTCCAGTGCTTGCTGTGTCAGCATAAGGACATGAATTTGGATCTACAGCACCCATGTAAAATGCCAGGCATGGGGGCACACAGCTGGAATCGCAGCATTGGCGAATGGAGACAGAGGACTCCTGGGACTTGCTAGATGGCCAGTCTAGCCTAAAGTGTCTGTGTCAACAAATAAGGTGGGGAAAAATTTTAGGAAATACTTCTAATCTCTATATATGCATGCATACAAACCTGCCCATACCTATGTGCCTATACACATAAAAACATATATACACACATGCAAGCACATCACACACACACACACACACACACACACACACACACAGAGAGAGAAAAAGAGAGAGAGAGAGAGAGAGAGAGAGAGAGAGAGAGAGAGAGAGCCACTAATATTGTTTTGCCCTCTTGTCTTAAGTGTTACCAGATAGTGAACCTCACACAACACCCAATCCTGACAGAATCTACTTGGCAGGGGTAGTCATAACTTTATACTACATTAGAGATGCTGCAACTAAGCTGTGATTTTTAAGAAGATTAATGTTCAAAAATTAATTGATATATTCAAGTTCCTACATTTAATGCATTTAAGAATTGGATCAGAAACACATATGGAGAAACAGAAACAAACTATATTATTTCTAATCAACTATTTTCCCCTTTGACTTTACTGCCAATAACAGCAAGGATTCCAAAAATGTTGGAAACAAATATTTTATGCCTTATCATGGTAAAGATGCAAAAGTTACTAAAGAGAATTAAAAAGTGAAACAAGACTGTTATTTTATTCTTTCACATGGGTTTGTTTTTAAATGAAGTTTAAGGCATTGAGAAAAATATTCATCTACTTGTTCACCACCATATCAACACCTGCTGTCTCCCACTTATGTTGGCTTCCTGACTCTGCAGGTGTTTTCCCATCCCCAAACCTGCTGCTGTCTCCTGCATGCTCTCCACCCCCTCACATCCAGGCATTGCACTGAACATGGCCACACGCTCACAGCTGAGACAGTTCCTTTATTTTTATCTCTAGAAGTTGAGTAATGCACTAACCAAGAGGCAGTTTTGATTGTCTTCCCATGCTACTTGTGCTTCTTTTGCAATGAACATTATTTAAATGAAATGTATATAAGCTGATAATGAGAATTCCATACATGCTTACTGGTATACCTGGGAAGTATCCTATAAAGACAGATTTCAAATTTAGTCTGAATATAGGTGAGACAATATATATAAAACTGAAAAACTGTTGCAAACATCTAAAATCATTTGTATTATGGGTATAGGAAGAAGGATGAGAACAAGAGCACACGGGGCTTTGAAAAATAGCACTACGAGCAGAGCAGGTAGGATGTGACCACCACTCAAGGAGAGAGCAGTGTTACCAGTGGTTTGCACACATTGCAACAATTATTCCCTTAGAAAAATACTAGAATTCTCAGGGAATGAATCAGAAAGCCTCTGTGGATAACCATTAGTCGAGCCCTCCTTGGGGAAGAAGGCATGTATTTTAGTTACACTAAATTAATATGGTATTATTCTCCTGTGTTGAAACAGGTTTTCACTAACTTACTACCTGTTAGTCTCCTATGATGTCTATTCTCAAGTTTTGTTCTTTCCATAGTCTTAAGTGCCAAAATGTCATATTCTTTTCTGATTCAAGAGATCAGAATTTATTTTAACACCTAGTCAGTTCTACACACACACACACACACACACACACTTGAGATTCCAATGCTGGCCTGTATTCTTGCTATGGAGCCCGAGTAATCTCAAACTTATTTCTTTTTTATAGCATAGGCATGTGGAATTGATTCCAGGAATGCAAATTAGTTTAACATTTAAAAATACATTAGTATGATACTTCACATCAATAACACAGAGGAACAAAATCAAGTGATCACTGAGTATGTGAAAAAAAAAACAATTTGAACAAATCCAACACCATTCTGCATGAAAACTTTGAAAATCTGCTAGTGGAACTATGTTTTTTTTTAAAATTTAGTCTCTTATTTTCTTTTTTATCCATATTTATTGTCAATAATTAGAAACATTGTATGATCAAGTCTTGTGATGGATGGTACCCCCATTTCCCTCCTCTCTGTCCTCAAACTGCTGGAGACCCTCCTCCGTGGGATTTCTGGGCCAGTACATGGGATAGGGGGTTATGGATTGTAACAGAGGCAGCCAGTATTGTGTATGTGTGTGTGTATGTGTGCGTGTTGTTGTTTGTTGTTGCTGAGGGGGTGATTGCTCTGGGTATTCTCCCACACTACAGCTCTTACATTATTTCCTCCCCTTCTTCCACTCAGATACTCAGATCCTTGAGTCCTGGTGCTGAGTTTTAGGTCGGCTTCCCTGTTGAGGTCTTAAGAGTCTCTGGATTTCTACTTCTTGGCTATTTTGGGTATCCTCATTGCCTGTCTCCATTGCCCTTTCATAGATTATCTGACTTGCTATGGAGGTAGGTCTCTTGCTCACCTAGCCATGTCCTCAAAGGTTTCCTTTGGGCTCTATAGCGAAAGTTAGGGGTGGTTCATCTCCTTCCTAGAGGTGAGGCATTGTCTCAGGTCTTGTTAGTGGGGTTGGGTAGTCATGGTTCTCACTGCCTTCTGAAATATACAAACGGAATCTCCAATGGAGAATGAGATTAATATAGGTTAAATGAGACAAACTTTGTTAATTTGGCGAGATTCTAGTGGGTATATCCTCTCTGAAGCTCTCTGGTTAGTTAGTGGTGATTTCCCCCTTGGAGCTCAGGTTCTTGATAAGGGTTTAATATGGATCCCAGTTCCAGGTAAGGGTTCCTTACCACAGAGAGGATCTCTTAGCCAATTAGCAAGCCGTTGCTTACCCACCTAGGTTTAGCACCACTATTGCACAGATGAGCACTTCTGGGCTTGCTTGTCATTTATAAAAAAATAGTAAAAGTCTTTATAGCTGAGCCTGGTGATGTACACCTTTAATCCCTGCACTCAGGATGCAGAGGTAGGATTGCTGTGAGTTTGAGGGCAGCCTGAGACTACACAGTGAATTCTAGGTCAGTCTGGGCTAGAGTGAGACCCTACCTTGAAAAAACAAAACAAAAAATAAGTTTTTATGTGTGTGTGTGTGTGAGAGAGAGAGAGAGAGAGAATGTATACAAATGTATTTTCAACACATTATCTTATAAAATATTTATTAATTATCATCTATACATAGAAAGATAATCATTCTGATGATGGGTTTCTATTTGCTGAGGGCATTTCATACAAAACCTGGATAATGTTTAATTTAGTAAAGACAGGAACTGAAATGAAACAGAGTTGCTAGGTAGGTGTAATGAGCTACAAATGGTACGTCCCAGTGGGAAGCACATTTTGTATAGATAAAAATCACTTGTCAGCTTCAAGTACCTTCTGTGTTAAGTGAAAGTGTCATACCACTTTTTTTGTATTCATATCCTGACACATTCCAATGATATTACATAGACCGGATCAACACAGCATGCTTCCCAAAGTAAGTTTCTCTTCTAAGGTTGAGTTTTTCTGGAACTGTGGATTGTATAAACTTCTGTTTAAACAATTAAACAACTTAGGATCCTCACTGATGTCTTGAACTCCATCCAAGAATACAATATAGCTTTTGGTCAGGTTAAACACAAAGCAACATGTGCTTCCTTAGCACTATAGGGATCGTTTTGTGAAATGAAGGTGAATGGGATGGGGGAGGATGAAGAAATCAATCCAGTGATGGAAAAGCAAAAATATGTTCGCCTTTAGTTTAATAGGATGCTGCTCCCCCCTTCCTTTTACGGTCTTTAGGGGTAAATCCTTTGGTTCTGAAAACTAAAAATGGCTTACAAGGAAAAACCAAGTTTTGGAAAAATTTTATTGTGTTTTTTAAATTGCATGTATGTGTATGTGGTGTGCTGTGTGGGATGCTTGTTCACATGTATGTGAGTGCATGTGTGTAAAGTAAGAGTGCATGCAGAGGTCAGAGGTTGAGGTCAGGTATCGTGCTCCATCACTCTGCATCTTACTAGTGAGACAGGGTCTCTCAGTGGAACCCAGAACTGCATGCTTAAGTGAGTGTAGCTATCCAGCTGGCTCTGGGCTTACCTGGGGCTGTCGCACCTGCTCAGCAGTCTGTTGGCACTGGGGTTCAAACTCACACCCCCATGTTTGTGCAGCTAGTGCATTACCCACTGAGCAATCCCTCCAACATCTTGAAACAATTTAAATACAAATTTAATCCTTTTGGTTTCCAATTTCATTGATGTAAAATAGATAGCACAAACAAAACAATGTAAATAACCTATGAAAATTCTGAGCAATCATTATTCGCCTTATTGAAGTATAATTATTAAATTCTTAGGTGTCAATGCCATCTAGCTTTCATTACATTATATTCTCATACAGTTAGGTCTCCTTTCTTCTTTATTATACTGACAAGGTATTCAGACCTCGCTCTGACCCACACTGGGTCCAAGGGACATAAAAATAAGAATTCCTTGCTTTGGGATTGCCATCCTATTGTCTCCCTGTGGTGATGACTTTTGTGAGGCAAATACCTTTAGCTTTACATGAAGTCAAAGAGTTTAGAAATAATAATTTATACCAGTATCCATATGTTAAGCTGTCTCCTTATGACTCCAAGTCAAGACAGTGGACTGGCTATGCTTATCTTCACATCCTCAACATTGATCAAAATAGTATGAACTGCAGTACTGATTCCATATCGCACATGTTGAAATATTGTACTGTATTGCAGTTTTAAAAATTGTAATATAGTAGCTGCATGCCACATACTCCAAAACAGTTTCATCCTCTATATAATTAAGCTGTCCTGGGGCATATTTGCTGTTATTACCTTCACCTCACAGAAGAACAAACAGAGGCTGAGAGGTGACAATCTCCCCATGTTCAGGAATGTTTATGAAATAGGTGTTTGGCCATCACACTTCTGGGCCTGCTCTGCTTCTCTACAGAGAAGTATATGTTTTAAAAAAATCAGTTCTTATGGAAAGAAAGCCAGCTCTGCTATTTTTCACCCTATAATCATTTTAAAACCAATGGACATTATGTAGTTTGACTTTCTTGACCTTAACTTGATCATGAACTTGATCACGAATGTGCCATAGATTCTAGTGGCAATTTTCAAAAAGGGATTTCAGATTTCATTTGCAGCAACATTGTTGCAATAGAGTTAGGTGCATTATGGTCAGACCTCTGGCAAATAATGGTTCAAATACAAAAATCTAGCCCCATGAACCACAGACATAAAAGTTTCTTGGCAAAATAATGCCTTCTCAGATGACCATCCAGGGCAGAGGATGAAGGTTTCAGACAAGAAACTGAAGATCTAATAGCCAATAGCACTAGGAGTACAGTGGGCAAATACTATGTACAACACAGTAACTAACAATATCACAACACAGTGGAAACTTGACTAGTTGTATTTGAAGTACTTCAGAACCAAATATCTGAGAAGCCCATCTTGAAAAGAGAAAAGTTCAGAAGGTTTGTGACCCAATCTTTCCTTTATCCTTCCACTGTTCAGAATGCACTCACACTTACTTTTAAAATATTTTCATTTCTTATTTGCAAGCAGAGAGAGAGAGAGAAAAAAAATGGGCACATGCCAGGGCCTCTAGCCAATGCAAATGAATCCCAGATGCTTGCACCACTTTGTGTATCTGGCTTTACATGATTACTGGGGAATCAAGCTCAGGTCATTAGGTTTTGCAGGCAATTGCCTTAACCACAGAGCCATATCTCCAGCCTACACTTTTTAAAATTCATATTTTAACTAGCTTCTAGGTCTGCCTGAGCTTTCTGGGTGCATCTATCCAGGGCTTCCTCTGCCTGTTCTCTGGTCTTCACACCAGCCAATAATAATTCATCCCAGAACCTATCTCAAAGGATTCTGTGCTGGGTTTTTTTTTTTTTGTTGTTGTTGCTGTTGTTGTTTTTGTTGTTGTTGTTTTCCTCAGTGAAAAACTGTAGTGGAGAGGACTTCAGCAGGATTATGTGTCTTTGATTTTATGTCACCCTCAATCATAATTTAGTAGAGATAAAATTGAGTGGAGATAAAGTTGAGAGTAAGACCTGTGAAACTTCTAAGTTGTTTGTTTTCTCTAAGAATAAAAACAGAAAAGAAGCTCAGTCTCACACAGGATCCATGTTATGTCTCAGCTTCATTCACTTGCTTCCACTTGAAAGAGAAACCTTTGTGTTGCTGAGTGTCCTTTTCTAAAGGACCCTCATTAAGTTCAGATGGAAAAAACGCTGCTATGTTGGTGTCTGTAAATGAAGAGAACTCTGGTGAAACAGATAAACTGATGAAAATTAAATTTATACCTGGAACACTGTTTTTTTCATCACCATAAGGAGATATTTTTACATCCAAGAGAGAATAATGGGTACAAAATTCAAATCCTATACAAAGGCCATTTACAAAGAAAATATGATAGTCATAAAAATAATATTGTGGGGAAATGTGTCTGAGGTGTGTCCAATGTCTTCAAGGTATTATCTGTGATTTTTAAAGATAAAACTTTTAATCTGGACATTTTCCTTTCCACAGATAATTGTCAGGATTTTCCATATTTCAAAAAATATGATAGTATTTGTTGCGGTCAGCTTTCTAGTTGCTGCACAGAAAGAACCCAAAACAAAAGCGGTTTGTGGAGGAATGGGTTTATTAGGCTTATGGACTCGAGGGGAGACTCCATCCTGGCAGGGAAAACGATGGCATGAGCAGAGGGCTGGACATCACCTCCGCCATAGCACTGGAAACAGCGGCAGGAAGGTGTGCCAAATACTGGCAAGGGGAAGCTGGCTTATAACCCCCATAAAGCCACCCCCAACAACACAGCTCTAGCGAGGTTGTAATTCCCGAACTGCCATCAGCTGAGGATCGATCATTGAGAACACATTCATTTGTTTGTGGGGGACACCTGGATCAAACCATGACAGTATTGCTTAATAAATCCAGTTTATAGGGTTTCATTTGGAATGTAAAATGTTGTATATTACATTACAAACAGCTGTACAATAGGCCTGGTTGTATTTGAAACTTAAAATCTCATCTGTAAAATGTTCACTTATGAAACAACATTAGAAATCAAGGAACAAGAGTCAAAGGGCTCCATGTGTAAGATCAGCTGCTGATTACCCAAGACATTTGTCATCTCTCGGCTCCTGTTGTCTCTCTTACAAATGGATGGTGGTATGATTCTTAGGTCATCCAGTTAAATCATTAAAGCCGTCTTTAAAGGCTTTGCTATAAATCTATTTAAGTAGTTTTTTTTTTTTATAAAATCAATCTTCCAGAAATGACAGGAAGGGCATTTTCTACAATTCCTCTTTATCTGGTAGCACGTCAGCTGCTTTGCTCTTCAGCACAGTTGCTGAATGTGTAATATCTCCAGAGCATTGCATAAAGAAGAGAGACAGTTTAGCAGTTTTGCATAATTAGAACAAAGCTGTGTTAGTTGGTGGTCCAAACCCTACAACAGTCCTGGGAGGCAAGCGCTTTCATCTAGTAACTGACTACCATGGTGGTAACAGATGGCTTTTAAACAGCTGTCACAAGCTGAAAACAGAATGAAACAAAAAAGCCACCCTCCCACATTAAGTACAGATAGCTTGCCAATAGCCGAAATGAATCTGTCTTGGAGCATTTTAACAAACAAACTTCTTTGGTTGTTTTTACAATTCAATAGAAACTCATAAAACTTGGACAAGCTGGCTTCATAGTTCTCACAAAGTCAACTTCCTAAATTTTCAAATGGGATAACAGCATTAATAGTTTCCAGAGTCATTTAAAGTGTGTTAATTGCCAAAAATGTATTTAAAAATAAGTCTATATACAATTCTTCCAATTCTTCAATTTCAAGAGTTCACTATGGACTGTTAAACTCACTGTGTTCTCTTTGCAATGTTTCAGCATAGTTTTGTTCCCTGAGTTGCAAATACTATGGAATAGAAAAGGCGGGAAATAAAATCGATGTGTCCTAAGCACTCTTCTCCCTTGTTCTCTTAAATGTCACATTACTAATTCTCCTGTTTTCCTGAAAATCATGGAATCACTATGCCCATTGAACAAAATCTGGGATAAGCAACATTCTGAGAAGAAAGATCCTGGAGTGGTTGGGCCGTTAGGCGCTCCTGCAGATTTTGTCCCTGGACTGTGGCTGACACACACATCAGCTGTCTAGGACAGGCAGCTATCACAGTTTATATCTTGTATGTTGGAATGTCCAGCTTTGTTCTTGCTGCTGGAGAATGTCTCCTTGGCATGAGAATCATCCTTCCCTGAAAGACTGAGCTTGTGCTTAAACTAGCTTTGCCTCTTGTTGAAACTAGGCAGAAGGCGAGTTTGTTCTCTGTCTGCTCATAACTGACAGGACTGAAAACAAGATGAGAATTAAAACACAGCTTTTGATGGAACATGCATTTAGCAGGTGGTTTTCTCTTCCAGTGACTGACGTAGCTGTCTATCCATGAGATACATCTGAGCCAAGCTTGTGACCTTTGTATTTACATGTTTGGTTTTTTAGATTCCACATCGACACCTCTTACATGAGAAAAATGCTGAGATGATGGCGATGTTCACCCATCAGTCTGAAGATTATGAAAGGTAATCACAGCATTTATTTCGAGGTTCTATCACTCTAATGGTAATATTCTGATCATAGCAACTCTGTTTCAGACAAAGATGCTGAGTTCATTACGAGTAGAAAAGAACCTTTCTGGGGGCTGGAGATATGGGTCAGTGGTTAAGGTGTTTGCCTGCAAAGTAGAAGAACCCAAGTTCTGTTCCCCAATATCCAGATGCACAAGGTGGCACATGTGTCTGAAGTTCATTTGCAGTGGCTGGAGGCCCTGGCACACACATTCTTTCTCTCTGCCTCTTTATCTTTTTCTCAAATAAATAAATAAAATATTTTTTAAAAAGAAAAGAACCTGTCTGGATGGAACCATATAGAGTAGATAAAAAATAGGAGTTGGGTATCAGTGTGGACTTTGGAAAACACTTTCATTGTTTTCTTAGAGAAAAACAATCATAATAGGTTATAGAAGTTATTTGATTTTTAAATTTATTGGTAAAATTCCACTGATAAGCTATAGTGCTTGTGATGATTACTCTTCAGTTGTGCAAATCCTGTGAGGAAAGAAGCCTATTTCTCCAGCAAGGTGAGGAAGTAGTCCTTTCTGTCTCCTGATTGTTTAATCCCTAATACAGAAATAAGAAAGGAGTGCTGGGTAGATGATTTAGTAGTTAAAGTCCCTTGCTTGCAAAGCTTGCCAGACCAGGCTTCAATTCCCCAACACCCATGTAAAGCCAAAAAGGGTGGTGCATGTATCTGTGATTCCAGTGTTGACATATTAATTGACAATGTTTTTCTTAAAGTACTTAAGTGGAGCAGAGCTGGCATACAGGAGAAAACCTTGTATATATTGTTACATTGATTAATGCCTATACTCTTCTCCTTGACAAGCAGCTTTGAACACCATTGACAGACTGGTCTATTGTCAGTTCCATGTCTAAACTTGTTAAAGGCTCCCCTTGTCTACAGTTATGATATTTATATTATAAGAAAGCATGAGCCTTTCTCAATTAAAAGTTGCTAACAGACTTAAAACCTGAACAGAGTGTCTCCAGACCCAAAGGGTCTCTAGCTAAAAAACACAGTGTTAAGGATTTTGAGTCCTTTATTACTTTTTTTATCTTTCCCTTGAATGATATTCCAAAAAATATATCTTTATAAACAGATATATTTTTATATTTTATATTTATTTTATATTTTATATTATATTTTATATTTTTTATATTTTATATTTATTTTATAGTATAAAAATACTATAGAATAAATCCTCTAATATTTAGCTTTCCACTCAAGACCTCATTTGAATTTTCTTTTACTTTGTATATCCCATTCAAGATGAACAAGTCAAAATGACCTGTTGCCTGATCCCTACCTGAGTGTTCGACTTCCTACCACTGTGTCACTTACACGCTGCCTTTACCTCTTTTCTTTCCATATTCTCTTTACTAGAACTTAGGCCAAGCACTTGAACTTTTCTGCTTTTAAACCTAGAAATCTCACCTTCTTCTGATTTCTCATAGCAGTGTGTCTGATTTTTGTCTGTTAGGTTTTTATTTTATTTATTTATTTATTTTGGTGGCTGGGTCTTGCTGTGTAGCTCACTATGTAAACCAGGGTAGCCTCAGCCTGCAGTGACACCCCTGCTTCTGTCCCCTGTGTGCTGGGATAATAGGTGAAAAACACCATACCCAGCTTTTTGCCTTTTTTTATGAGACAAAACATTTCAACCATACATTATATTTAGGTATGTATGTGGCTTTTCACTTCTAAACTGTAGGCAGCTTGAGGAAAGGGTGTGTGTCTTACTCATCTTCTATGAATAGAAGAAACATCTTGCACACACAAAAAATGCAAAGAAAGAAGTTATAGGAATAACTCTCTGGGCTAATGATTAGAATGGGGCTGGAGAAAACCTAGAGCATCTGATAGATTAAAAAGGATGTGGATGAGAAAAGAAGTTATTTATCAGTTACATATTAATTAAGTGTGTGTGTGTGTGTGTGTGTGTGTGTGTGTGTGTGTGTGCCACAGTGCTGATGTGGAAAGCAGAGGAGAGGAGAACCAGGAGGTTTGTGTTCTCCACCTTCTTTGAGACAGTGTCTCTTGCCAATGCAGACGAACTGCCAGACTGCAAAGGGAACTGGGTAACTGGCTGGCTAGTTGTGGATTCTCATGGCTTGAACTTCCCATTGTCATGAATGTGTGGAGAAGATCTCAGATATGTATGTGTCTCTTTGCACCTGTCTTTATGTAGGTGCTAGGGAACCGAGCCCCAGCTTGCAGGCTTTGCAAGCAAGCAGCTTTAAACCACTGAGCCATCTCCCTAACCCTATATTGTTTTTTAATTGCAACAAATACTGTTACATGACTCAAATCGATGAGATCATGCTAGAGACAAAAATATGCAATAGAGTGCAGTTGAAGCCATCTTAGCCTTTGCTGTTCTTTAGACAGTTACTCATAATCAGTATGGATTGTTTTACTTTTCATTTCATGGTTGTTCTGCTGTCTTGTATATATAATTGAAAATAAATACATAATAATCGGTTATGTAGAAATGAAATTGGTAAGAGACAGTTGTATACTATATGTTTTGCATATTTGTCAATGAACTTTTTTCTTTGTTCTTTATGATTTTTAGTAGTATGTATTAATTATGTATCATGTATTCCATTTTAACCCATACAACTATGTTTTTACATGCAACTATTTTGATAATCCCCTCTTGTTACCTTTTCTTGCCCCCTCCCACTTCTGTGGTCTCCTTCTTTGTCCCCACAAGTCCCCTTCCACTTTCATGTCTCTTGTGGGAAGAGCTGACCCACTGACTTTCATTAGGGTGTTTACAAGAGCATGGGTGAGGGATGTTGATAGGAATATGGGCCTCTTACCAGTGGCTGCTCTCTCCCATCAAACACTACCTGCCTGTAGCTAGCCAAGGAGCAATAACCCTACCTCAAGGTGAGCACTCCTTGCCCATGATACAATGTTGATGGATGCAGCCTTGTGCAGATTCGATGAAGGTAATCGCCGCTGCTGTGAGTCCAAGTGTTCGATAGCTGCACAGTACCTGGAATTCAGCATCCACACTACTCTCTAGCAAGTGTTCAGTAGCAATAGAGTTCCTGGAATTCGGCATTCCACGCTACTCTGCACATTTCCTCCAACTCTTAGATTCTTTTGACGCTTTCTTCCAGAATGTTGCCTAAGCCTGGGAAGGGGTGACCTAGATGTTCCATTTGTGGCCGAATATTCAACCATCACTTATACTCATCATTGTGATCAGTTATGAATCTCTGTAGTCACCACTACCCCCAGCCAGAAGAAGCATCTCTGATAAAAATTGACAGCATTATTCAGCATAAACATAGTTAGGAGGAAGGTAATTGAATGCGGAAATCATATTCATTTAGCGAAACAGCAGCAGTAGCTTTCACGCTAGGTCCAAGACTTCCCTAGCCATAGGCTTTTGACAAGGTTCAAAGTATCAGACGTGAATTTACTCCTGCAGAGTGAGCCTCGAATCCCATTGGAAAGCGGCTGATTACCACATAACAAACTTAGTACTATTGAACCATTGGGCATGTCTTGTCTGGAAGGTTATTATTGTTGAGCACAGGGTCCACAGCTGAATAAATCAATGTCAATTCTCTCTTGACTACCTGCAGAGGACCTTCCAGCACTGTGAAAGATAACCAGCAGGGAGGAAGCTTCCAGCCCAGATCCAGCTTGACTTTTCTTTGTACTGTGACAAGTGCATGTGGCGTCCTCAGCAATAGGGTCTCGATATCTAGTACTGGTGATGGCTCCCATTCTTTGAAACCATTTACATTCAGTATCTATGATAAGTATTTCAGCCTTGATGTGTAGAAAATTTATATTTGATTAAGGCATTCATTGTTTGTTCTTATTCTACAACTGTGTTACGAATATAACAATCTCACCTCCTCCGTAAGATTTTATCTACCTTGAGGTAAAGATAGCACACAGCAGTGGGTCAACAACAACTTTCAATGAAATGTAGTAAAATACATTTCTATATCACAGGAGTCTGAGGATTAATTAATTGCATTTCAACCACTTAAATACCTATAGATATTAAAAAGAATGGGCATGGTAGCACCTTCCTATAATCTCACAACAGAGTAGGTAGAGATAGGAGGATTAGAAGTTCAAGATCATCTTTGGCTATGTAATGATTTTTGAGACCAATCTGGGATATGTAAGACACTATCTTAAAAAATTGAAAGGTGATATGCTAAAATAATAAAATTAAGTTTCGAAACAGAATGAAAGATGAAAGAAGACAGAGATGGAAAGTGAGGGGGGAGAGAGGGAATATTTCTAGAGAGAGGTAGTGCTAGAAAAAAGATTATACTCCTGACGTCCACATTCTCAAGCCATGTGGAAAATTGTGAGGATCTTGTCGGAAGCTCCCACATCCTGATCCTACCACTATAAGAATAAAATGAACATAAGTTTACACAAAGTATCCTGACATCAAAGTCAGTCACTCAAGTCCGTCTAGCCTTCCTGCTTTTCTGTCTATTAATATTTGCATTCTATTTACCAGGGATGAAAACCACTCAGAATTTAATAGTTAACAATGTTTTCCTACAGTGTTAAAAATTTATACTTCTGAATAAAAAAGAGAAGTCTAAGGCCTTTGATCGTAATCAAAGCAGATGATAAGATGATTTGCAGTTACCATCTATGGGGTGTGTGTGACTGAGGGTCCAGAAAGAAACAGGAGGAAATGATGCATGTGTTGTGGTTCCGTCTTTGTCTCAAAGGAAGCTGGAAATAAGGAAGAAAGAAGAGAGATAAGAGCAAACAAAGCAGAAAACAGAGCCTAGACTCTCTGGTTCAATTTTCCTTCTTTCTTTCCTGAATCAACTCCATTCTAATGGAAACAGTATCAGCAAGGGCAAAACTCCCCTCCCTTGAAGTAGTGTATATTGGTATTTTGGTTGTTAAACCAAGCTACTTTTCAAAGGAAAGCAAACAGGACAGGTGGAAACAACTTTGATTCTCAGGGGAGGAATTATTAAATATACAATTTCAGCTTTTATATTCTCCTTTAACATTGCTGTGAAGCTACTGTTTCAAAAACAACCCCACTCGACGTGTTATGAACCTGAGGTCAGTTCCTGGACTCAGTTCATCCTTTTAATCTTTATAAAGCAGGTCTCACTCTGATATTTGTGCCCTACCATTTATTTTTCTCATATTATAAATATACTATATATTTTAAAAATTACAACTATAAACAAGCAAGGAAAATGATCATGATTCATTTTAGTCTGAAACAGAGCTCATATCAGAAGAATGAAATAAACTCTAGTTTTCATGAATCACTGTGTTTACATTGCATTCAACTTGTTTGTTATAGAAGTCCTTCAACCAGTTACTAAAGAGTTCAGTGTGTTTATTCACCCAGTTTTCACTGCCTCCTGCTAACAGTACACTGGTTTCCACATGCACAGGACCTCTTCTCTCTCTACATTTAACCATTCAAAGATCCTTACTGAACAAACTGGTATACTTTAAGAAAATCAAACAATATTTTTGAAAGTTTTTATATGTGTGTATATTTACACAGTCTCTTCCAGATGCTGTATTTAGCAGCCAAACAGCTGTTGGCTATTAAAAGTCCGTTCAAGTTCCATGTTTTTGCTCATAAAGGGAAGAGACGTGTAAGAACATTTATGGGGTGACAGGCAGATGTTTTGGTTGGAACAGGACAATGTATATGGAAATCAAAAACTAAAATAGTCTCTTTCATGATACTGTAAGTGTTTTGCAACTTTTTGGCCTTTTTATTTTTAACTTCCTTCTCCCTTGACTATGCATTTAGCTATTATAGAACGGCACAGTAAAGGCCTCTCAAATATTTACTATTCACAATGCAGAGAAGTTAATGCTGTCATCTTGTTAGATCAAAGATCAGTCGTCTTTGAAGAACTGAATCAGTATTTTAATGACAAAAAGAACATCATTTTTCCACAGATTGTACTAATCTATTTGCAATATGAATTTGTCAGTTTTACAGAAATTATATTTCCTTAAACTAATAAACATAGAAGTCACTTTGGATTTGTAGACATCAGTCTATTTCAGAAATAAGACAGCTGGCTCTCACCCATGGGTTTATTTGAAATATGTTAAATGAAATTAACCTGTAAAGAATGGGAAAATATACAGAGATTAAGACAGGAGCTACGGGGAAAGTACTTTCAGCCTGGGTCCATAAATAAAGCTGGTGGTGGGAAAGCTTCTTTCTTACAAACACCCATGGACTAGGTGTAAACTTTCCATGTTTTGAGGCTTAGCTTATATGGAAATATCAAGAAGATATCATGATGCATCTTTTGTGCTGGCTTTATTTGTGCTTCCTTCAACTCTTGAATTCAATGCAACAATCATCTGTAAAGTGATTATTACCATCCACTAGGAAGTAATTTGGAGATATTATTGGAAAGAATACCAAGTTATAATCTTTCAAACCATGGCCTTATTCTTTGTATGGAAAGTTTGTGTCTAGAGATTGGAAACTGATCTGCTTTTCCATGACTGGTAAAATGTGTGTGATGAAGGCTGGAGAAATTTTGGGGCTTACGTGGAGGTTCATGCTAGGCCTCTGCAGGCTGCACAGAACACAGCCACGGAAGGACTTAGGTCCATTGCTTTGGTCTCATTTTGTTTTGTTTTTACTTTTTGAATGTAGCAACTATAAGAATCATTGTATTTTTGCACAAGGCTTCAGAGTTTATGCTGAAGTGGTCTTCTCCAAACTAATAATTAAATCCGCAGACCCTGTATGGCAATAGACTCCCTTCCTGTGGCTTGAATTTATTGCAATTCAAAGCCAATTAACATGATGGAAGATATTACATTAGCAAAATTATGGTTTTTAAAGCCATTTGGAAATACAAAATTCACAACTCTGCATTTCTGACAGGAAGTTATGTCAATGCACTAAGGAAACAGTGGGGGTAAAATGAAGGGACTCAATTGGAGAAAATTTAATTTGCTTTTGGTTTAGATTTTTTTTCTTTTTTATTCCTTCACATAATTTGAAATTTAAGATTTAACCCCCTCATGACATTGGGTTTTTCATCTCTGGCTGGCTTCTGCTTGCTATGCGTGTCTGTGTTGAAATGCGGAATTCCTTGGGAGAGTAGGTAGATTTTTCTTGAGAATTACTTTGAAATACATTATTGTTCCATATTTTTAATAATAATATCATTTGTTAGATATATAATGACAAATTCTGAATATAATGTTTTGTTAGGTAAGATTATAATTGCTTAGATCACAGGTCAACTCATTTTCAAGCAAAATGAATTAGAGAAATATTTTTCTCTTTCACATCTAGGTAATATTTTTGCAGTCAAATTCTCAATCATTGAATCACACCCCCTTCTAGGGACTATGTCTCAGTCAAGGACCCAATTATTCTCATTTTTCTTGTCATTGAATTTCCCATATTCTTTATATTATCAGATCTGCATTTTTATTTTTTAATATTATATTTATTTGTTAAATGAGAGAGAAAGAGGCAGATCAAGAGAATGGGCAAACTAGGGCCTCAAGCCATTGCAAAGAAATTCCAGACCCATGATCCACCTTGTGCATCTGATATTATGTAGGTATTGGGGAATAGAACCTGGGTTCTTAGGCTTTGCAGGCAAACACCTTAATTAACCACAGAGCAATTTCTCCAGCCCATATCTGGGTTTTTAATTATCACAGGAAATCTTAGCTTATTAAAAACAAAATAAAACTTATTTTAAGATTCAAACCATTCATGATTTACCCTTTTTATTTCATTTTCCTCTGTGTTGTATTACACTTTATTTATTTAAGAGCATGGCAGTAGGCTAGACCCTGATGACAAACTCAGGAAACTAAATACAAACCTTGCCAATAAAACCCAGAGGAATTTCAAAACCTATAGCATCATTAATAGTAGCACATGGAAAGAATACTGTCAGGGTGCTATCATTCCTAGCCACATCTTACATTTGTGTAATGTTTTACACAGTTTGATTTTTCTCATTACATCTAAATATAGTGTTTCTTACAAGCTATATAGAAAAATTCAGTATATGGTTCTTATTTCTAATTCCATATTTATCCCATCTGCTATTTGGATTTCAACTATTACGGGAAAAATTAATCACTGTGTGGTGGGCACCCTGAGCATGTCATTGAATGATGTATAATTTTCAACATGACTGCTCTACTATTCTAAGAAGATCACTTTTCTTACCCTCTTTGTCTTTCTCTTTTGAAAGTAGCTTTATTTTTCTAATCATAAATTAAAGCAAAAGTTACATCAATGATGTCTGTGTGTGGTAGTTCTGAGAGATGCTTAAAGATTTGCAGAAGGCATTGATGCTTGTGAAATATAGAAAATAAGAAAATACTATACACAATCATGCCATCTAAGATAACTATGATTTATTTTTTCAGATACCTTTCCTAAATTTATGATAAAATGATTCCATTTTCCATTTGGAATCCCTCTTCTCTCTTCCCCTCTCCTCTCTTTCCCTCCCCTCCCCTCCCTTCCCCTCTCCTCTTCTCTCCTCTCCTCTCCTTCCATCTCTTCCATCCCTTCCATCCCTTTCTCTCTCTCTCTCTCTCTCTCTCTCTCTCTCTCTCTCTCTCTCTCTCTCTCTC
>PVHP010001468.1:0-79308 GCA_004024765.1 Zapus hudsonius | reverse complement strand
AATAAATCCTAACTGCCTTAAATTGTTTCTATCAGAAATTTGTTATAACAAGAAGAAAGTATGACTAATAAACTTTCTAAATGTCCTTCTTAACAAATGAATCTAGATGCCCGCCAGATTTTCTCAAAGTCCATCCCATTGGTCACTTCTCCCAGTGCTCCCCCCATACACATATCCTTGATTTCTGAGCTCTGTTTTTCTAATTTGGGAAGTTACTCTTCAGTTACTCTTTGGCTTGCAATGTTTGTTGTTGTTGTTGTTTGTTTTGTTAAGTTTTGTTGCATTTGTTTTGTTTTTTGAGACAAGGTCTCATATAATTCAGGCTAGCTTGGAACTTGGTATGTACCTGTGGATGACCCTAAACAACTGATCCACCTTCCTCTGTTTATGGAATTCTGGAATTACAACGGGCATACTCAACACCCACTTTGGGTGTTGTTGGGAAATCAAATCCAGGACTTCATACATGCTAGTAGTGTACCACCAAAATTACATCCTCAGCTTTGCAATGCAGCCTTTCCCCCACCCTGAATTTTCACTACTATTTCAGAACTCGTGACATTTGGCTCTCATCTGGCTGTTCAATTTTGCAATTAATTTCCAGGCATGGAGACACACAGCAAAAGTGAGGAATGAAAGCTGAGACAATTGCACTTGGCTAACATATACATAGATGTTCATGAGACTCTCATTCTCATCCCAGTTCTTGCCTGAGCCTCCTTTCCCCGAATCTAGAGCTTACCATGTCAGCTTCCACTTCTCAGTGGAAGTGGCCTCTAGCCACACCTGTTGTGTCAAGGATGGTGCCCAGCAGTAGTGGGGCTTCATGAGAGAGAAAGTCATAAAAATTCAATGCTCCCAATTCAGACAGTGAAATCATGTCTACTGTTTGCATCTTTTCTTTTTAAAAATATGTATTTATTTGCAGAGAGAGGGGGGAGGAGGGAGAGAATAGGTGCACCAGGGCCTCCAGCTAATGCAGACTCCAGATGTATGTGCCACTTTGTGCTTCTGGCTTTACATGGGTACCAAGTAATAGAACTCAAGTCCTTAGGCTCTGCAGGCAAGTGCCTTAACCTCAGAGCCAGCTCTCCAGCTCCTGCTGCTTTATTTCTTTAATCCTTTCATGTGCTGAGATTCTCGGAAGTTTTGTGGATTTTAAATGGTTTGATAGTTTTTCTTACTACAAAAGTTATTGGTATTGCAGTAAAAAAATTGGAATGGATTCTCTCCTTTTATTTTCTTTAACATTTATTTGAACAAAAAGAAAGCATTCATGGATTGGTCCATAGAGCTCCATCTCATAGAAATAGGTTTTTCCTTCCTCTGGTCCAGCAAGTTAATGATGACTTCTGTTTTTCTTATTCCAACAATTGCTTTGGCCTGTTTTTTTAAAAATCTCATTGACTATTGCCTCTTCTCAGTTTTCTTTGTCCGTGTGGAATAAATATGGTTTGAACACTTCATTTCCTGAGGTTTTAACAGAGCTTCAAGACAGTGAGAGTAGCTAAATGCATATGTCCTATATACCTCATTGACATAATGCCTCTCTGTTCATACTGAAACTAAGTAAATCAAGATGAAAATTTAGCATTATTTTATCAGTGACGTTCAGTGTTTAGACAGTTTCAGAGCATAATGCTCTCTGAAATTTTCGAGTTAATGATTAGTGACATGGTGAACCATCAAGTATATATTTCCATCTAACTCCCTAAAAAGATTCACTTGTATCATTTAATGCCTTCCACCTTGCTGATATCAATTCCATATTTTTATTGCTTGCATTTATCTGGTCTACTGAACATACTCTTCATGAAATAGTCATTTAACCAGTTTAAATTTGTTGGTATATATTAGAACTCCAGCCCTTATATTGCTGAAGAGAATTTAATTGTGTGTGTCCACCACATTTTTATCCATTCATATACTGAGAACACTTTGTCTGATTCCATATTTTAGCAACTCTGGTCAATACCACAGTCAACATGAAAATTTAAATTTCCCTTTGACATACTGATTTCATTTCCTTTGGATATATAGTCAATAATGAAACATTATTGATTCCTATGTTAATTATACTTTCAGTTTTATGAGATATCTCCATAGAATTTTTCATACTAACTGTACTAAGTTACACTCCTCCTCCCCACACAACACAGTGTTTAAGGGTTTTCTTCTCTCCAGATAGTTTTCAAAATTTGTTAACTTTTCCCTTTGGTTAATAGCTATTCTGATTGTATTACTATGATGTCTCATTGTGGTTTTTATTTGCATTTCTCCTGTGTAAGGTAAGATAACCTTTTTTTTTTGTCTGTATTTTTTTTTAATATATATTTATTGTCCATAATGTGTTACATTATTTAGTGGGCAAACCATGCGTTGTTATCCCGAATTCCCCAATTCCCCCCCTCCCCATCCCTGATCAGTTGTATATCCTTTTTATTCATATACCTGATGGCTATTTGTGGGTCTTCTTTTTAGAAATGCATTCAGACTTTTGCCCATATTTTAAACATGCTTTATATATTGGTCTTTGCTTTCTTGCTTTTATAGTATTTATAGATTTGGGATCATAGTTCCTGTATTAATTGCATTTCTTTTTGTGAAAAAAGCAACTTCAAAAGGTTTAATTCTGGTTGCAATTTGAGGGCATTTTGAGTTTATCGTGGTGGAGGGAGATAGAGCATGAGGAACCAGCAATCAGGAAGCACAGAGGGAGGAATGCTGGTGCTCAGCTGAATTTCTTCTTTTTATTCAGCCTGAGACCCAAGGTCATGGAATGGTGCTTACTCTTCACACCTCAGTTAATCTAATCTAGAAACTCCCACACAGAAACACACAAAGCTTTGCATCTGAATTCTGTACTCTATCAGGTTGTCAATCAAGATTCATCATCCAGCCCTTGACCAGATACATGGTTTACACAAATCTTTTCTCCCATTCTGTGTGCTATCTCTGTACACTGTTAGTTATTTCCTTTGCTGTGTACAATTCCATATTTATGTAATGCAATTTGCCTATTTTTGGTTTTTATATATAACTTGTTTTAGATTGTACTTTTTGTTTTTTGATGATTTGTGGTGCTTAATTGTATTCAAAGTTGCTTAATTAAAGATGTTTAATGGGTACTTTACTGTAGTTTTCTTTGTTTCATGTAAGATTTCATAGAGAATGTTTTTATTAATTTAAATCTTTTTTATTAATTTAAAACTTCTTGTCATTTTTATGGATGTCACATTTCATTTTATGCTCATTTTGAAATGTCTTAAGTTCTTGGACTGGACTTTGGCATTTCTATGTAGATGTGGTCAGGGCATCTCAGGAGGTATCACAGTCCAAGAGTACACTCCTTGTCTGTATAGATAAATGAAATTCCCTGCCTAGTTGGTGCATCTTTTAGGTTTAAATGTCTTCTGCTTTTACTTCTGTAGGACACAATCCCACAGCTCATTTTCTTATATCTTTCACCACCAAGCCTCCCGAGAGAGCTTTCTCCTTCAAGCCGTTGTCTTTCCCTCCACAGTGCCAACTTCCCAAGTCTGACACTGTGAGAGAGCTCCAGAATATTGAAGTTGTGTGTGTCTTTTGAGTACAGGCACTGGTTACCTTTGTTCTGAACTATCTTTGTGAGGTATTTATAAAAGTCTTTAGAAGATATAAAAATAATGTCTCTTTCTGGAAATAAAGGCATGATTGCTTAGAGTTTTGAAAGCCATCATATCTCTCTGTAGCAAGAGTAGATATTTTACTCTAAATGAAACATCCAATTTACGGGTTTCTCTCCTGTAAGACAACTCACTATATTTCAAGGGCCACCCAGCTTTCTTTGCACTCCATATGGGAATCAGGCTAGTGACTGAGCTTCATGTAAGAACAAATCCTAATCCTCTGGCTACTTCCCTGTCTCTAAGCAATAAAGTTCTTTATCTGACACAGAAGTGTCACCTCCTAACCCTGTATCCTTGAAACCTTGATGGGCTAAATGACTAGCATGTCTAGGCATCCCCCTTTTGTTCTCATTCTTCATCTTCAGACCCCCAGGAACTAGTTTTCAGACACATTCTGAGTCTTTTCCATTCAGCACAGGACCTTCTTACTGCATTTTCAAACAAATGCAAAAGCTGAGAGATATTATTCTAAACCCCTAGTCATCACTTCAGATCTTGTAATATTTAATACTTGGTCAGTCTCAGTTCATCTGAAGACATACATACTCATTCATTTGATGAAAATTAATTTTTATTAGTTAATTGGCTAATAAATGTTAAGGGCTTTTTTGTTGCTGTTTCTTGGAGGATAACATATCAGTGTACATCACCACTTTGTCCCCAAACATTTGCCTTGGCATAGTATCTGAATCTGACTCAGTTGTTTGGGGTTGAAATTTAAAGTATTCTGCCTCTGTTTCTATGGTCGGATTTGTATTATTCTAGTTCCTTGTGACTGTATTTGCAGTTAGGATCTTTTGTGGATTAGTTTCCTTATAAGAAGAGACAATGTAGGCATTGCTATCTTTCCATGCATAGGGAGAGATGGAAGTCATCCTCAAGCCAAGAGAAGTGACATCCAAATAAAACTCCCTGTTGGAACCTTGATCCTAGCATTCTTGGCCCCAGAAATCATTTTCTGTTATGTAAACTGCACAACACATATTGTTTCTATAAGGCAGCCCACGATAGGATACTAATAGGTGCCTATTATGGATTTTATTTTCTCTTCTTGACTAGTAAGGATTTAAGGAGATTTATAGAGGAATATAGGCTAGATGTAATATCTAATACACATTTATAAGTTCAGGCTGTATATTAGGAAAATTTTGCCTAGAGAACCCCACCAGTAGTGTATTTTGAAGATATGGTTACCCAACCTGGTTTAATTGAAGTCCATTTATAAAAAAACTTCAAGAGTACAGGGACTTTTTTATTCTCTGTGCAATAGTATTCTTTTTTTTTGTTTTGTTTTCTTCTGTTTATTCATTGTTTTCTCAATAGCATGAAAATTCTTTTGTTTTTCATGTTTTGTTCTTTTTTCTACCATTTCTTTAATCTGGATTACAAGGGTTCTACAGAGCATACACTGAAAAATGTGACTTTTTTGTGAAATGAAAAGTCTCAGAGAATATTAAAAGGAAGCAATACACTAAAATTAATGTCAAATTGCTTTCCTTTACTATATGGTATCATTTATTAGAGAATGGTGAAATCTCTTCTTATTAGTGGTCCATGTGAGCAAAGCCAATAATATGGGGTTTCCTTTATTCACCAATAATGAGCATCCAATATCTCAAAGACACCACTTAGAGTTAGGATTGTGGGTTAAGAATGTGATTTCTTGAATCACACTGTATGAATTCAAGCTTTTTTTTTAGATACTTCACTTAGTTTCTCTAAATTCATTTTTTAAAATTTTCCTGGTGGATAAAATAATAGTTGTTAGGATTAAGTAGGGCAATACTTATCGAGTTCCTAACATGGAATAAATATTCAACCATTAAATAGATTTATGTAAATAATCTAGGTTATGGTGTGGCACATTAATCATCAGAAAAAACTCAATTTTTAATAATTCTCTCATAGAAACATTTGTGTAAAAGTAGGTACCATTGTACACATTACCAAAAAACATGCTACTGGCTGGCTTGCTTTTCTTCTCATTGCTGGGACAAAATACCTGACCAGAAGCAGCATAAGAAGCAAAGGTTTATTTCAGCTTATACTCCAGGGCAGCCCATCATGGCATGCAAGACATGGTAGCAGGAGTTTCAGCAGCTGGCAATTATTCATTTGACAGTGAAGAAGCAGAGAGAGCTGAGTGCTGGTAGTCAGCTAGCTCTCTCTCTTTATCCAGTCCCGGACCCCCTCCCCTACATTGGTGATACAATAAATGTGGGTCTTTGTGCTTAAATTAT
This sequence comes from Zapus hudsonius, assembly GCA_004024765.1. Classification (NCBI taxonomy): domain Eukaryota; kingdom Metazoa; phylum Chordata; class Mammalia; order Rodentia; family Dipodidae; genus Zapus; species Zapus hudsonius. The sequence goes on along the minus strand of PVHP010001468.1, from coordinate 73,400 downwards.
CCTAATCAGGGCATCCCTGTGGTAGTTTGAATGTGTGCCCCACATAGACTCAATCCTGGAGTCCAACTGTAATATGTGTTCAGGAGCAGATCTGAATTCCAACCAAAAGATACCCAAAGAGTTTGAGCTCTGCCTGAGACCCTGCTGCTTGCTGCCCCTTTGTGCTTACTGTTTTTGATTTTCATGGGCTGTTTGGTTGTTTCTCTCTGCCTGGGTATATGGAAGCACTTTCTCTCATCATTGATGGAACACCTCCCACCCCAATCCTACCCCCCTCCCTGTATCTATAAGCTTGAAATAAATCCCTTCTTCCCTGGTTTGGATGTTCATCCCAACAATGTGAAGTTAACTACAATAATCCCTCATAGGTATGCTCACTTCCTAGATGGTTCTAGGTTCTGTTGAGATGACAAGCAATAAAATCTATCACAGAAATATGCTCTAAAAAGAAGCTAGAATAGTTTTGGCCAATAGAAAACTTCAATAAATATCTGCTGGGTAGATATGTGAATATAAATCACATAAGCTGATATAATATTTATCTCATCCCATTTAGAATCAAAGGAGTGAGGATCTTAAATCTTTTACAATTATTTTATAGGGTTTAGGAGGTACAAAAAATATGTGTGATATTTCCAATATATTTATTATCTGAGTTCATCAAACTAAACAAGTCCAGAGGAGGAAAACGGTTATAAAGTGTTACATTTAACAGAGAGGAGGGCAACGGGGACATCTTCACAAGATTTCCTCATACAATGTATATACTTATTCCTAATAAAGATACTAATTTAAAAAATAAAAATAAACAAAGTAATCAATTATGTGGTTTCAACAGTTCCTTAAATTTATATATGATAAGGAAAACAAGATCTTTATGCACACAGTAGGTTTTGCTGTATGATTACAGAATAAATGAATATCTAGATACATACATACATACATACATACATACATACATACATACATACATATAGATACACTGGTTAATGAGCTTAATATTTTCTGAAATCACAGTTAATTAGTGATAGAGATGGATCTTGAGTACAGCTCTTTTTCATGTTGTCACGGGATTAGAATAATATTTTATACACAAACATGTACACTGCGTATAAAGCAATGGTGGGCATAGAAGCATTTTGCTCTAAGTCTGCCTAAGGCAAAAATATTGAAGCTAATGGTAAATATTGAAAAGTAACATTATCTTGTTTCCTTCTTTGAAATTATTTTTATTTTAGATTTTGGAAACTTTTTATTCCTTTTTCATTGCCATCTTTCATACATGTACATAATATATTTTGCTCATAATCCCCTTCCATTGCCTTCTGTCCCTCCTTGAAGCATAGCATATAATGTTTAGAAACTAATTTTAAACACCTGAGCCACAAAGGAATGCCTCTTGGCCAGATATTCCACTCTGGAACCGAGTTCTCTCGTGGAAGCTGCCCCTGACCACAGACCACCTTGCATGGAACAACCTCATGGTGTGTGCAGTGAGGCTACTGTGCTCCTGTCAGAAGAAAGCTTCTCTATGACCAGCATGCTGCTCACTTTTATGGAACATCTGATTTGCATGTTTATCTGGACTTTCCTCACACCTCAGAACTTCCTTTCCAGCCCCCTACTCATCCACCCTCATCTTTAGAGTCCATTCACAAATTAGCCATAGTTACTGAAGCTACCAAATTTCCCCTTGACCTTCACCTCCTACTCCTTTCCCAATACAAAGTTCCACTTTTACTAGCATTCATGGTCTCTTATCAAAAACTGACCTTTACTTTCAGGCTTGCCTAGCAGATCCAAAGAGCCTGTTTCAAAGTGTGACACTTCCCTCTGGGCTTAGTTCCATTCATGTTGTTAGTGTCCAGGTTTTTTTTTTTTTCTTTTCTTATGGTAGAGCCATAGTGAATAGATTGAAATGGCCAGTGAGGCTGGAGAGCCAGAAATCTGTTGGGTGAAAAGGAACAAAATGCTTGGGGTGGAAATTAAACACACACACACACACACACACACACACACACACACACACACACACACAAATTCTGTTAATGAAAGAATACCCTGGGTCCCTGGTGCTTGACTTCTGACAAGTTGTTCTGATCATTAAATCACTAACTTTGATAAGGCCAGCCACAGTTCTCTTTGAACTGGATTATTCTGTCATGGGAAAAAGTTATTTATTTATTTATTTATTTATTTATTTATTTATTTATTTATTTATTTATTTATTTATTTATTTTAGGTAGGGTCTCTCTCTAGTCCAGGCTGACCTGGAATTCCCTATGTAGTCTCAGGCTGGCCTCAAACTCACAGCAACCACCCGCCCTTGGCATCCACCATGCGGGGCAAGAAGAAGTTATTTTCATTCGCATTTACCAAAAGCACTGGAGCAGCCGCTGGCCAGGGCATGTGTGTCCCACAGGCCACTTTCTGCATCCACAGACCGCTGGAGACCCAGCAGCTGCCCAGTGCCCAAGCTGTGTGAAGATGAAAACTGATGCTCAGAAGTGTGGAAAACCCCTCAGCTGGATGAGTTCTAACTAGGTAGAGTTTTGAGAAACTGTCTCTAAATAAAGACTGCTGAAGGCCCTGCTGTAAAGTGTTTGAGAATCCTTGGATTGTTTCTACTTCTCAATTTAAGATTGTGCAAAAGGGATATATCCTGATTTTTGTAATGTGGAGCCCATGGTCCAGCACCCTCTTGTTTGAATGGCATTTAAGGTTCAACTGGGAGAGCTCTGTCCTTTGTGAGGCAGAAAAGGAACCAAGTGAAAGTGGTCATTTCATTTCAACACAGAGAAGAGATGTCAAATGTCACCCCACAGTGGTTCTTGAGAGAGAGAGAGGACACTCGTCCCAGGAGACTGTTAGAAGTAATTCTTTCTTCTCAGCATGCCCTGGGTCTCTTTAGGTTTCTAGAGTTGGTAAACAGAGAATGGGTGGGATCCCAGCCATCACCCCTTAAACCAGGTGCTCTTCAGTGACCTGATGATCTGCCATTAGCCACCCTGACAAAACACCTTCTCTTTATGGTGTTACCGTAAAGCTTATTGGTAGCTTTCTCTTTGCTGGGAGAGTCTTATGTAGCTAATGCAGATTGTCATATACAATCAGTTCCAGTTAAGTGTGGGGAATTTGGGGAGATAAGAATCAGTGATAAATTTCATCTCACTGCCTCATCTTGTCATGAGTTGAAATCCTTAATCAGTGGTTATTAGTGTTACCTCTTCTGCCAACTCTGACACTTGCCTACACTCAGGCCTTTGGGGCCCCTCCTTTCCTGTGCTCCCACTTCAGCCAGCCAGGGACACTTCCAAGCTTCAGGAGCATCTGTTTGGTCCTATGCTGACAGACTCTGAAGCAGATCTAAACCTCTGTTTTTGTCAAAATCACCTTTCTAGCTGTACCTTTAAGTTGAGCACCATATAGATATGAGTGCTGATAAAGATTTTGCAAGCTCTCACAATCATCCCATAAGATTCCTTGAGCTCCTGACCACCAGGGGCTTTGACAGTTTTCTTTTTGTCTTGATTTCTTAGTGTTTTTTTTTTCTTTTGAGCTAGGCTGGCCTCAAACTACCAATTCCCTGGCCCCTGCCCTTGCAGTGCTGTGATTATAGGTGTTTACCTCTTCTTGGTCCCGCTCTGTGCCTCTAAGTTTTATCAGTCTGTCTGTTTTAGAATTGTGCTGAATTTTCTCTGGATTTTTTTTGGCAACATTACATCTCTGGCCATCAAAGAGATGGTACACGGAGGAGGATATCCAGCTGATTGGGGATGGGGAGGGGGGTGTTGGGGAATTGGGAATAACAGCTCATCGTTTGCCCACTGAATAATGTAACACAGTATGGACAATAAATATATATTAAAAAAAAAAGATCTAAGAGGGGGCGGAAAGATTGTGAGAGCTGTGGTGGGGGAGACTATCCAGAGGTATGGACAGGAGAAACTGGCTGATTACTAGTCTATCCATGGTCCCCTGTCACAAGGACTGATCCAGACGACCCATGGAGGAGGTTATCCAGTTGAGGGGGGATGGGAGGGCAGTGGGGAATTGGGGATAACAACCCATTGTTTGCCCACTAAATAAATGTTGTAACTCATAAAAAAAATAAAAAATAAAAAATAAAAATAAAAGATCTATACCCTTTCCAAACAACCTCTTCAGAAGGGTCACATATTAAACACAAACCTCTTTTTTGTTACCTTCCACAATCTTCACGTTTCTTTAGGAAATTTAAACACCTCAAGGGTAACTTCAAGCATAGTACACAGATGATTAGAGCCACTTTGGGGAGGAGTTTTCAGTTTATGATTTGTTCTTAGCGTTGTCTTTGGATCTATTTATGTTTTCTGAATGAATTCGACAATGTTTAAAACTTCAAGTTTATCAGGCTTCCTGTTTGTTCCCTTGGCCTGGACAACATTTTCTAAGCTCACCTCTGATGACCACAGATTCATTGTAGGTTTGCTTGGAAGTGAGATCAAGATGCGGGGTTTTGATGTTTTTAACAGGACCTGAGAATTTTTTTTTGTTTTTTTTTCTTTCCTATGCTGTTCATGAATGTAGTATCTTTGCCACCAAGAAGACTCTCTGTCCATAATCAGTGTAGAGTAGTTGTTAGTAGCATCAATGAGAAAGAGAATCTAAACTTAAACCAGCCCTTGTCTGCAGTGCCTTGGATAGGCCAACTCTCAGTGTCTTGTAAACAAACCTCTCAGTAATTAAAAGTTTTACTTATCAAACCCATATGTTGGGTCCATTTCTCTAACTGTAGTTCCTTAACAATGAAGGTCATATGCTAATTTTTAGCCTATTTCCCATGTTTGTACATTTTGCTTTAGCATTTTAGTATGAAATAGTGTAAAACTGTCACTGTTTATCTTAACTTTCTGGTAACTTAATTTTTTAAAAAAAATGAAATTTCTTTCACCCCAGATTTTTACCAAATATTTGTACTTACTCAGAAATATGTTTATTACTTAATACTTTTTATTTTTCCTAGAATCTATTTTAAAAAACATGACACCCTTTCTTAGATATTCAATTTCTCTCCTTTCCATCTGTCTCTCTGTCTTTCTCTCTCTCTCTTTCTCTCTCTCTCTCTCTGAAACCCAAGAATGCAAAGTTTTGTACATGGTAAAGATGTACCTGCCACTGAACTACACCTCCAGCCCAGAGGGTTTTTTAATTGCCTTTGTTTGTAACCTTGGTGAGTAAGTGATATGTATTCAGTCCTTACAGCTTTTCTTTCCACAGCTTACCTTATTTCATAGTTTAAATAGAACTATATTATGCTCTCCGGTGAGGGCTTTTACTCTCTTGTTTGGGTCTCTTTATCTAGAAGAATAACACCTGCAATCATCATTTCTCTATTATCATCACGAGGTGAGCGGTCCTAAACCTTCATCTGAAAAAACAGGTTTAAAAGGTTTAAAACAGATTTTAGCACATCATTATTTCTAGATACAAAGTCTATATAAACAAAATATTAGGACTTTGTAAATTTATTTCTATAGAGAATGAAATCACTTATTCCTGGGAGAAATGTACTAATTAAGAGCTCACCTTGCACAGGTGGCTCAATCTCTTTAAATCCCAATTGCAGTCTTGAAGAGACAGTTCTACATCCAGAAGGCCATGAGTACTATGAGAGCAAGCCCACTACTTGCTCAATAGGTTACAGTATGCTCGTGAGGATTTTATGTTTTTGAACCTAATTTGGTTTATCCTCATGCTTAAGCCATTCCCCTCCCCCCATCCCTTACCCCTCATTCATAACCTCTCACTTCTTTCTACTACTCTGCATAGAGTTTAAGGTTAGCCTGTTTAAGTAGCACATATGAGGGAGAATATGTGGCATTCGATTCTCTGTTCTTTTGAGTGTTCACTTAGTAAGATCTGCTCAAAGTCAGACCATTTTTCCTAAATTTTGATATTTCATTTTTCCTTTCAGCTGAGTAGAATTCCATCGTGTAAATAAATATACCACAGTTTTGCTGTCTATTCCTCCATGGATGGGCATTTGGGTTTATTCCAATTCTTGACCATTATGAATCGAGCTGCTATAAATATAGTTGTACAAATGTTTCTGCATCGAGATGTGACATCTTGTGGGTAGATGCCTAGTAGAGGGATAACTGGGTCCATTGGTAGTTCTATGTCCATTCTGTCTAGGAGTCTCCACGCTGCTTTCCATAGCGGTTGAATGAGTTTGCAATCCCACCAGCAGTGAATGAGGGTTCCTTTTTCCCGCATCCTCACCAGCAATGATTGTTGTTGGTTTTCTTTATGATTGCCATTTTGTCTGGGGTAAGGTGGTACCTCATTGTGGTTTTGATTTGCATTTACCTGATGCTTAAGGATGCTGAGCACTTTCTTAGATGGTAAAAGGCCATTTATGTAGCCTCCTCTGTGAATTCTCTGATAAGATCCATGCACAATTTTGTGAGGGGGCTGTTTGATATTTTATTATGTTTTTTTTTTTGAGTTCTCTGTAAAATCTGGAGATTAGGTCTTTGTCTGAGTTATAGCTGGTAAAGATTATCTCCCAGTTTGATGGGGATCTATTGGCTCTGAGTATGGTTTGTTTGTCTGTACAGAAGCTTTTGAGCCTGATCAGGTCCCATTGGTTAAGTGATTGTTGCATTTCTTGGGCTGCTGGAGATTTGTTCAGGAAATTTTTCCCTACTCCTATTTCATGTAGAATTCCTCCTATTTTTTCTTCCAGGGTGTTCAGGGTTACAGGATTTGTATTGAGGTCTCTGATCCATTTGGAGTTGATTTTTGTGCATGGTGAAAGGAGTGGGTCTATTTTTCATTTTTTTACACGTGTTTATCCAATTTGTCCAGCACCATTTGTTGAAGATGCTATCTTTGTCCCATTGTACATTGTTGGCCTCCTTGTCAAAGACCAAATAACTGAAGTTACTTCCATTCAAAGCTGGGTCTTCAATTCTGTTCCATTGAACTGTCTTTCTGTTTTTATGCCAGTACCATGCTGTTTTAGTTACTATGGCTTTGTAGTATGTTTTGAAGTCAGGGATGGTGATACCCCCTGAGTAGGTTTTTTTTACTTAGAATAGTTTTAGATATCTGAGGTCTTTGGCTCTTCCAAATAAATTTAGAGATTATTTTTCTATGTCTGTGAAGAAAGAGGTTGGGATTTTTATCGGCATATACATATTTTTACAGCATTCAATCTGTAAATTACTTTTGGCAGGATTGCCATTTTTACTATATTGATTCTCCCTAACCATGAGCATGGAATGTCTTTCCATCTTCTCACATCCTCCTCTATTTCCTTCTTGAGTGTTTCAATATTTTCCTTATATAAGTCCTTCACAACCTTGGTTAGTGATATTCCAAGGTATTTGATTTTCTTTGAGGCTATAAAAAATGGGACAGTCTCTCTAATGTCTCTTTCTGTCTGCTTGTCTTCTGCATATAGAAAATCTACTGATTTTTGTGTGTTAATTTTGTATCCTGCTACATTGCTGAAGGCATTAATCACCTTCAAGAGGTTACTGATACTCTTCTTTGGGTCTGATATTTCAAGGATTATGTCATCTGCAAAGAGGGATAGTTTAATTTCTTCAATTCCGATTTGTATCCCTTTTATGCCCTTCTCCTGTCTTATAGCTTGGGCTAGAACTTCAACCACTATGTTAAAGAGCAGTGGTGAGAGTGGACACCCCTGTCTTATTCCTGAATTGAGTGGGAACTCCTTGAGTCATTCCCCATGGAGAACGATTTGTGCTTTAGGAGTTTTTTAAATTGTCTTTATTAAGTTGAGGTATAGACCATCTATGCCTGTTTTCCAGAGCTTTGAAAATGAAGTGGTGTTGAATTTTGTCAAAGGCCTTCTCCACATCTATTGAGATAACCATGTGGTTTTTGTGTTTGAGCCAATTAATGTGGTGGATTACATTTATCGACTTGCGTATGTTGAACCATCCCTGCATCTCTGGGATAAAGCCAACTTGGTCAGGGTGAATAATATTTTTGATGTAGTGTTGTATTCGGTTTGCTAGGACTTTGCTCAGGATTTTAGCATCTAAGTTTATCAGGGATATGGGACTGTAGTTCTCTTTTTTTTGTTGCATCCTTGCCTGGTTTGGGGATTAGGGCAATGGTAGCTTCATAGAAGGTGTTTGGAAGCCTTCATTCTTTTTCTATGCTTCTAACAAGCTTCAGAAATAGTGGTTTCAGCTCTGTGCTGAAGGCTTGGTAGAATTCAGCTCAGAAACCATCTGGTCCTGGGTTTTTCCTTTTGGGAAGGTTTTTGATAACATCTCCAATCTCTGTGAATATGATAGGTTTATTTAGTGCTTTTATCTGCTCTGGGTTAAGCTTTGGTAGTTGGTAGGTGTCCAAAAACTTATCCATTTCTTCCAGGTTCTCTAATTTTGTGGAGTAGAGGTTTCGGAAGTATGACCTGATGATACTTCCAATGTCTTCTGGATCTGTTGTGATCTCCCCACTGTCCTTTCTGATTTTGTTGATTTGGGCTTTCTCAGTTCTTCGTTTGATTAGATTGGCCAGGATTTTGTCAATCTTATTAACTTTTTCAAAGAACCAACTCTTTGATTTATCTATTTTTTAATCATTTTCTTGATTTCCAGTTCATTAATCTCAGCTCTGATTTTAATTATTTCCTTTTGTCTTGAGCTCCTCGGGTTAGCTTTTTCTGTCTGTTCCAATGATCTTATGTGGGTGGTTAGGCGAATGATTTGAGACCTCTCTGTCTTTGATATGAAGGCATTTAGCGCAATGAACTTCCCCCTTAGGACTGCCTTCATTGTGTCCCACAAGTTCTGATAAGATGTGTTATCATCATCATTTACTATTAGGAAATTTTGAATTTCCTGTTTTATTTCTTGGATGACCTGATCATTTTTTAGGAGTGAATTGTTCAGGCAACAGTACTTTGTGCATTTTCTGGATCCTGTTCCATTGTTAATTTCTAACTTTAATGCATTATGGTCTCATATGATGCAAGGAACTACGTCAATCTTCCTGAATTTGTTTAGGGATGATTTATGACCTAGGATATGATCAATTTTAGAAAGAAGTCCCATGTGCTGCTGAGGAGAATGTATATTCTGTGTCTTTGGGGTGAAATGTTCTGTAAATATCTGTTATCCCCAGCTGGTCAATGGTGTTATTGAGCTCCTTTGTGTCCCGTTGATCTTCTGTTTGCTTGATCTGTCTAGAGCTGATAGAGGTGTATTAAAGTCTCCTACTATGAAGGAGTTAGAGTCTATTTCTGCTTTATTTTTGAGTAGAGTTTCCTTTATGAACTGTGTTGCACCCAAATTTGGTGCGTATATGTTAATGATGGTGATATCTTCCTGTTGGATCATTCCTTTGATGAGTAAGAAGTGACCATTATTACCCTTTTTAATTGATTTTGGTGTAAAGTCTATTTTGTCAGAGATTAATGTAGCCACCCCCGCTTGCTTTTTACTTCCACATGCCTGATAAACTGTTTTGCAACCTTTTACTCTAAGAAGATTGCTGTCTTTAGAGGTAAAATGCGTTTCTTGAAGGCAGCAGATGGAAGGGTCCATGTTTCTGATCCACCCTGCAAGTCTGTGTCTTTTTATAGGGGAGTTAAGTCCGTTTATATTCAGAGATATAACTGTGAGGTTTGCTCTAAGCCCTGCCATGTTGAAGGGTTAATGGAGGTTGTTGTTTGTGCTGCTGTTATTAGCACACTGACTTTGATTGTCGTGCCTGATCTCTAGTACTCTTCTGAGGTAGATTTCTTGTTTTTTCTGTGTGGGATATGTCCTGTAGAATCTTGTGTAATTTTGGCTTTGTTTTCAAATAGTCGTAGAGCTGGTTTACTTCATGGAACACTTTCAGCTCTCCATCTATTATATGGGATACCTATGCTGGGTACAGTTGTCTAGGTTGAAAGCCATACTTCTTTAGGCCCTGAAAAGCATTATTCCAAGCCCTTCTAGTTTTCATGGTTTCTAATGAGAAGTCTGAGGTAAGTCTGATGGATTTTCCTTTATAAGTTATGGTTTGCTTTTCTCTTGCAGCTTTGAGTATTTTCTCTTTGCTTTCTATGTTAGGCATCTTAATTAAAATGTTTCTTGGAGAATTCCTCTTCATGACCTGTCTGTTTGGAGTCCCCTGGGCCCCTTGAATGTTGCGTGGGCTTTCTCTTGTTAGATAGGGGAAGTTTTCTTGAATAATTCTGTTGAAAATATTTCCTTTGCCTGGGCTTTTTCTCCCTCTGGGATCCCCATGATTCTAATATTGGGCCTCTTTATGGTATCCCACAGATCCCTCAAATTTTGCTCTTTTGATTTCTTGAGTTTATTGAAACCTATGACATCTTTATTAATTCCTTCTATCTTTTCCTCAACATCTGAAAGTCTGTCCTCCAGATTGTCAACTCTGGGACTGATGGATTCAAGGGAGGTTTTTAACAATGCCGTTTCATTTTTGGTTTTTGCTCTAATTTTGTTTATAGTCTCCAATTCTTTGGTGAGATCCAATTTCCAGTCTATTTTTTGTTTTTGCTAGGGATTCCTGAAAATCATTTTTAAGTTTTCTTAAGTGCTCATCAAATTTAATCAATTGATTGTCTAGCTCCTCCCGTAGTTGGTTCACCTTCAATTCACTGAATGTGTTTCTGAATTCATTCATATTTCTCTCCATTAAATTCAGTCTGGAGTCTATGCTTGTGTTGGTGAGCATCATCTCATTCATGTCTTTTTTCATAGTTTCCATATCAGCCATTAACTGCTTCATGTTTGAATTGCAGTTGTGGTTAGGAGTCATATTATTCTCACTTTGGGATTATAGATTTGTTGTCTCCACTTCCTTGCCACTTTCCTGTTCCATAATGGGACTATGGGCCCTGCGGTGGGGAGTTCCGTCTTTGATTTCTGTGGGTTTTTTTCATTGGTTTCTGCCCATGTCCAGGTAGGGAAGTGGGACTCAGGCACCCTGGGGAGTGCTGTTCAGCCTGCTTTGTTTCCAGTGGAACTATCACCAGGTTTGATCTCAAATAGAAGTCTTTCCTGTTGGGGTGTTCTGCCCCCCAGCCAGGCTCAGATCTTTACCCGTTTGGATCCCTCTGTATGTGACTATTTAGTCTTAGAGCCACCTCATAGGCCCCTGTCCATGACTGGTATGCTGCAGTAGAAACAGCCCCAGCACCCCAAGCTGTAGAGCCCAGAGTTTTCCCACCTGACTGCAGCAAGCAGATCTAGAATGCTATCTCCCCTACTAGGGGTAGAGACTCAAGGCTCTAGACTCTCCTTGGGCCAATACTTTGTGGACCTGTTCTGATTCTACAAGCCAACCCAGCCCCAGCTGCCCAGACTCAAGAGCCTGGTGAGAGCTTCCTATTGCTCATGTAATCCATGTTCTCAAATTCTTGGACCAACCTGTGTCCTCCCTTCAGTGGCACAAGGTCCCTGGTGCCCACCGAAGTCACCTGTGCCCTCCTGGCTGTGGCGCAAGGTCACTGCCTGAACTGGCCTCTACCCTCCCAGCAGTGGCAGCGGTTCCCAGGTATCTGCCAGATGCCTGGCACCACCCTCAGCTGCGGTCCTGAGTTGGCTTCTGGAACTGAGCTAGGTCAGTTTGCCCTAGAAGTAAGTGCGTCTGCCTCTGTGTGTGTGGGGGGGGGTCGCGGAGAGAAGTGTGCCCAAGGATTGGGCATTGGAGGGAAGGGGCAATGGGAGGGAGAGGTGCTCAGCCAGCAAGGGCTTGGGAAGCTGCTGGGAGGAACAATGTGCAATGGCGGAAGCTCGGGGTGGGGGAGGGGTGGCTCTCCATTCCTCTGCAGAGCAGAAAGCCACTGGGGAACCCTGTCTGGCCTGGTGCAGGATCTGGGGAGAGGGTAGACTTGGGTTCAGGGCTGGCTTGGGTCGGGGGTTTGGATCCCAGCTGGAAAAATCAAACCTTTATGGAGAGAGTCCTGGCGAAGCTGCTACTCATCTGCCATTATGCTCCTGGACTTTATTTTTTAAGGTTCATATTTTTTAGTACACTACTTTTAATTTCACTTTTAAAATGCCTTAACATCAACGGAAAATTTCAGAGAAGCATACAATGAATTTTTTTCCTCAGCCATTTGGAAATAAGTTACTACTGATGATTCCCCCATGGGCCACTTTTACAAACAAAGGCATTTTCCAATATAATCACAAAGGAACAATCAAATCAGATCATGAACTTTGACACAGAACTGCCCCCTTCAAGGTTTGCCAATTATCAGGTTACTCTTTCATTCCAGTGAGATTAGAGGAAACGATGCAGTCCAGGCTCATGCTTCATGTTCATTTTCATGGATTTTAGTCTCTTGTAATCTGTGATAGTCTTCTGTCTTCTCTTCATACTCATGACCTGATATGTTAGAAGATCAGAGACCTGATTGACCGTCAAATGTCTTTAAAGTTGCTTTCACTAATGTGCTCTTATGATTATATTCAGGTTCTGTGTGTGTGTGTGTGTGTGTGTGTGTGTGTGTGTGTGTGTGTTTGTGTGTATGCCTTGGGGGTGTTTGTTCTCTCTTCCATCTTTGCTTGAGTTGGAGTCCTTGGATTTTGCAGCGATGTCTGTGCCAGTCTCACTGGCCTGCTGGCTTCTGGATCATGCTGGCTCTGCCTCCACTGCCCTAGCAGCATTGGATTGTATACACATGCAACACCTTGCAGCTGGCTTTATGTGGGTGCTGGGATGACTCTCAGGCCAGCAGTTTTGCAAGAGAACCCCTTTATTCACTGAGGCATCTCCCCAGTCTCTGAAGCTGTTTGATAATTAAATTATTGTTTTATTTATTTGAATTTGTGTGTGTGTGTGTGTGTTCAGAGTTTCTTGCTTCTGGAAATGAACACTAGTCATTTGTACCACCTTTGGTCTAGGGAACTGAAACCCTGCCAGCAGGATTTACAAGCAAACATATTTACTGCTGAGGCATCTCCCCAGCCCTCACAGCTAGATTTAAAAGTATATTCTATCAAATGGCTTTGCTTTGGGTTTTTCAGGTTAGTTTAGTCTTCATCATTTGTATATAGTGATATCTGCTAAGATTCTCTAATGTAAAGTTATTCTTTTGAATTTTCTTTCATATATTTCATCTAATAATCACTAAGCCTTTGAGTGGGGATGTTATGAAATTATATAAACATTTCATTTCTTATCAAAATTTGCACCACAAATTTTAGCATTCACTTTTAATTTGAATTATTACAGTTTCCAAATAGTGACTTTTTTGAAAATTTTGTCTGTATTTATTGGTAAGCATTCCATTGTAAAGACAAGACTTCCCTTATCCTCATCTGCTTTTGTATTTAAAATTTTATCTATAAAAAGATAATTAGTTTATTTAGTGAATTATAGTGTTTTACAGTGCTCTGAACTAAATCCAGGACCTTATGTTTGCATTAAATCATCACTCCACACCTGAGCTATGTATCTCCAGCCCTATAATTTATTTTTATTATTTATTTGTATGTTGACAGTGTAGCATATTTAATAAGTTCTTTATATATTTCCTGTTTCAGCACAAACAGAAATTCCAAGTTCATAAATTTTCTGCTCCTTTGAATATATTAAAGAATGAACATAGATTGTTATAATTTTAAAATCAAATTTGTTAAATATTACATCTTAATGTTTTCTCTAACCTTTGAAGGCATATTCCCAGTTCCTCCATCCAACTGACAAAGAGTATTTTGCTTTCTGTCAGATCCCTGACATTGGTTGTATTAGGTACAAAATACACGAATCCTTTCATGACCAGCTATTGTTAGTGGAGAGTCACTCTGAATATATAATGGGGACATTTTCTGGTAAACATCAGTAGTGCAACTAGGAAGAAAGTGATTAGTTGTAATTCTGTTACATAAAATATTCAAAAATGATTGTGATTAAAAAGTCTTTATTAAAAAAATAAACGATGGGCCCTCGTTGACAGCACATCTACCATGACAGTCTAGCAGGTGTTAACATGGTCTCTGGTACAGGAAGGATTGCTAAATTCATGAAAATACATTTGGAACCCCACCAAAATTTTATTAAAGCTTTCAAAGAAATTATCTATAATTATTACTTACATGGGCACCACACATTCTGTCCCTGCTTCTTTTCTTCCCGCCCTACTGCCTGATATCCCTGAAGTCCAAATTCCAAGTGAAAACCTGGAACAGCCTGAGCCACTGTGACAGCTACCTGAGCTGAATGCACAGCGCCCTCTAGAGGCGGCATGAAATCAACGCAGGAGGTGAGCACACAGGCAGTCACTTAGCAGGTCCCATCTAGCTCCAGGATACTTACTTCTAGAGGGAGCCTCAAGAGGTGTGGTGTCAGTACAGTCCCCAGGATCAGGTCTGCACAATAGATATAAACTGGGATCCAACCCAAAACTCAGGCCATTAACAAGGTCCATACTTACACGAAATTTCCCCATCCTCTGGTTTTTCATAGCCAACGTGGAAATGATTTTTAAGCATGAATTTTAATTATTAGACCATGTTGTTTTGGATAAAGCTTTAGAAATATTTCTTCTTGCGCAAGGTCAATGTAACTTTAAAAATTCCTTGAGCAAACTCTTTTTCTTCTACCTTCTCAAGCCACAATTCTTAATGCTTCCAATTAGTTAATTACAACAGCAGGATTTAATAATCGAAACCATCACACATAATTCCATTATTGAGTAATTTGTTTCTCCCTCAAATAGCCAGAAGCACACTTAGAGTCCTAGCTGTACTAACACCAAGAAAAACTTAGAACCTGAGACTAGATGAGAGGTTGTAGACATCTCTTCTCACTCTGGCTCACCAGAGGTTGGTTACAATTCCTGGTCTTAGAACATCTGGAAACATTTCCACTCTAGAAGAACTTACTACTAATTTTTCCTTGTCTCATATTTGAAAATATGCTTTGTTCTCCAGAACCTTGGCTTTCAAAGCACAGCTTGAAGATGAAAGCAGAAAATGTGACTTTGGCATTGAGTGGGGAGGAAATGTGAACAACAGAGGTGGGCCAGTGAGGACGACTCTAAACTTCTTTGGCTTTGCTGTCTGTCCTACACACTACTGAGCCTCATTTCTGTCATCACAACACAGGAGATGAATCAAATGGTCTTCAACTTATGACCAAGACTGTAGGCATCTGTTTTTATCTTTTAGTGTAATTATTTTCTGCAGGAATTTACATTAGTATCCAATACTAATTAAGCAACCATACCATGTAACCATAAAAGCAAGTGTGTACATATTATACATCATCCGTGTCAACTAAGAATTCAATGGCCTAAAATTGTTGATATCCAGTGGTGTTCATATACATTGCAAAAAAAGTTAAAAGTGAGAATGTGACTCAGATACAAACCTAAAATGAACATATGCCCAAGGCTTTATTCAACTCATAGGTTGAGGACAGTATGTACCTAGTAAAACTAATATAAGGATTATGTTGGATTTGCTCTGTTTGTGCTAAAATATTAGGTAGGATATTTTCTTCTCTCTTTATATTTAACCCTAATGCAAATCTCATGCATTGTGTTGTATTAAGGATATAGCTATGTTGGATGCAATTATTTAGTGATCTAAAGAGAAAAATCAGAGTTTACCAAGTCTAATTACTTCTGCTACTTAATTGTCAGAATTGTGAACTTCACAGGAAAAAAATAAGCCTGGATAAATACTATTTTTCTCTTGTGAAATAGCTCCATGGAAAATTGAAATTCATGAAACATAATGAAATGTACTCACTCAAAGAAAAGATTTTCGTTCACTAAGCTCTTACTAATCTATTCACCAATGTTGTTATAAAGTCAAAACTGATGTCATGTTATCTTCTACCCAAAGCATTACTAAACATTATATTATCTCTTAAACAAAATTAATTTTTATGCTTTTAAAAATTGTTTTTTCTGTCTTTTCAGCAATAAATTTCTGGATAGTGTTTTCCAAACTGAATTTTAGATGTTTGGTAATTACCTCAAGCTTTACAATAATACTAAGAGTACCAATTATTGAACACCTACAGCATGCCTTGGCCCTGTACATATGTTATCACTCCTGATAACTTGACAGTATTGCACTGTCTTTCTATGTTTTTAACCTAAGCTGTGGTGGTTTGAATGTAAGTACATATCCCCCATAGCCTGGGGTATTTTTGATTAAGCATTGCAATTTGAGTCTCCATCGGGCAATGCCCTCCTGGAGGGTGTTTCATTTGAGACACATCTTAATTCCAGCCCTAAGGTGTGTTGAGAGCTAGTTTGAGCTCTGGCTGTTCCTTTTCCTGGTTGGGGATGCATACTGGAGTGAGCCAGCTTCTTCTGCCTTGCTGAAAATTTCCTAAGGCCTTGCCCCCCATACACTGCTTCTGGATGGATGTTTGACTCAGAAACAAGAAGGTAACTGCAATACAATATAAAGAAGGATCACAGAGAGACTTATACTAAGGCTCACTATGATCAATTCTTTAAGTGTACTTATTTTCTACTACAACAAAGTGCTGCTTACAAAGCCTCATATGTGACTTCTCAGTCATGCTCGTCATATTCATAGTGACAATGGCATTGGCACTATCCATAGTTTGTGTCCTAACTAAAGTATAATACATAGAGCTAAAATCCATTCATATTTAGTCAATCCCAAGCTACATTCCTAGCTGAGCAAGCTGTATCCGTGACACAGTAACTAACAACCACTCTCCACTGGCTGTCATGGAGACACCTACCTTAAGGTTCCACCATCATTTTTTCTTTTCTATATCTTCCTTTCTTCCTACAGTGGCCTAAGTCACCAATCTGAGGCTCTCTCTGCAGCAATTCCAGTCAGTAAACCATTAATCACATGACAATGCCTCTTGGTTTAAGCATGAGAGACCTATGTTGACCATGCTTGAAATACCTGAGTCAGGGCCTAACTATGGGGCAGAACATTTACCCACTTGTCCAAATGAAAAGAGGGGGGAACTGTTGGTCAGCATGCATGTTCATTACTCAATTTGAAGTTTTTTGACTATCATCACATGCATCTCTGTGACCAACGAGCTTGAGGTTATTTGTAGAGATTTTAGATAATATCTGACCTAATGGTTAAATTTGAGTTAGCATTAAACCTCACCACGGGATTAGTCTATTTAATTCCAAATATTTGTGGAGGTCCTATGATATGTTTGGTGGGGGAGAGCAATGAATAAAACTAATTGTGGGGGGTGTCTATGCTCTGGGGTGCCAGGATGTTTGGGGCATGTGCACCCTGGGTTGGTGAGGGGCCCAGCATGTTTTCAGCCTTTGTGTTCAGGCACCAATGTGTTTGAGGCCTGAGCACTCCAGGCGTGTGTGGTGTGTGGTAAGTCTGAGCATCTTTGTGTTTGGGGCCTGTGTACCCTACAGCTGGTGAGAGGTACGGTATGTTTGGGGCCTATGCATTTGGGTACCAGTGTGTTTGGGGCTGTTGTGCTCCAGGTGGTAAAAGGGGAGTGATGAGTTTCGGCCCTGTGCGCCCAGGGCTGGTGAGAGGACTGTTGTGTTTGGGGCTTGTGTGTTCAGGGCTAAGGTTGGTGCACTCAAGGAGGGTGAGGGCATGGTGAGGTTGGGACCTATGCTGTGGAGATGCTGGAGCCTGTGGACCCAGGGCTGGGCAAAAATGCAGCATGTTTGGGGACTAGCATGTGCAGGGCCTGGGAATCTTGGACTGGTGAAGGTCTCAACGTGTTTGGGTCCATGCTCTAAAGTTGGTAATGAGTATGGTAAACTTAGGACCTGTGCTTTAGGGTGCAAGTATGTTAAGGGGGTCTGTGCAACATGGGTTTGGGAGGGATAAAGCATGTTTGGTCCTGTGTGCCCACTCTGTGCTGCCCACCTCCAACCACAGGTCTAGTATCAGCCACCAGCCCAGAATTGCTAGTGCACTTGAAATCTCCACAACCTACACATCTGTGGGTACAATCCATCCATCTCCACTCTGGTTTGAACCAAACAAAAACAAAAACAAAAACAAAAACAAAAAACACTACTGAAGATCCTATGAGGGCCACTATTTTCTTCCTCCTCAAAAAAATAAGACTTTTATCTCAAAATGGGTAGACCCCAGTGCTAAAAGAACACAACACAACAAACTGACAGATATCCACCAAGATCACCTAGTCCCACCATGGAAGTCACCAATGAAAATATAGAGGGGATAGCAGAAAGACAATCCCAAAATGAGAGCACAATAAGTTTAGGTCATAATTTCAAAGAGACCCTGACCAAGACAATGGCTGAACTAGAAGCAAAATTCAACAATTGCATTAATGAAGTAGAACAGAATCAGTTCTTACAACACACAATCTTTGTCACTAGGCTAACTTGAGGAAAATCAAAGTGATTTCAAAAGAGAATTTTGTAAGTATTGAAGGTAAGCCAGCAATTCAAGGATCTCAATAACCAGCTGATTAAGCTTCACGAAGTAAGGACCAAGTGCAAGAATGAATTCAAGAAAATCAAACCTTGATATGAAATTGGAACGCAACAAAGAAATGAATATGATACAGAAAAATGCAATAGAAAATAAAAATCAAATAGAGCTATTAAAAGTTTCTCTAGAAAAGCTTACTGCATCAAAAAAACCCACTGTACAACCTTTAGTGGTGACACATCCCCAGGATGAAAGGATAGAAAATGATTTTCCAAGCCAATGAAAATGAAAAGCAATCAGGTATGGCTATATTAATGTCTGACAAAAAGACTTTAAACCAAAAGTAATTAAAAAAGACAAAGAAGGCTATTTCTTACTCATCAAAGGAACAATCCAACAAAGGGATATCACAGTCATAAATATATATATGTATCACACAGAGGTGCACCACATTTCATAAAGCAAAACCTACTTGTCAACAAATCAGAAATGAACCCCAATTTCATCACAGTAGGGTATTTTAATACCCCACTGTCATTAATAGACAGATCATCCAAGCAGAAAATCAGAAGTGAAATAATAGCTCTTAAGAACACCATAGATCAAATAAATCAAACAGACATCTACAGAACATTATGTCCCAAATATACAGAATACACATTCTTCTCAGCATCCCACAGAACCTTCTTCACAATAGACTACATATTAGTACATAAAACATGCCTCCATAAATTCAGGAAAATTGATGTAACTCCCTCCATCATATCAGACCACAGCGCATTAAAGAAATTAACAGCAAGATAAAGAACAGAAACTGCACCAATTCCTGGAGACTGAACAATATGCAGTTAAGCAATGAATGAGTCATAGATGAAATCGAAAAGGAAATTTCAAAATTTCTTGAAATAAATGATAATGAAAACACAGCATATCAAAACATATGGGACATAATGAATGCAGACCTAAGGGGAAAATTTATAGCATGAAATACTTTCAGAACAAAGGCAGAGACATCTCAAATTAATAACCTAACCACACATCTAAAGGCATTAGAAAAACAAGAACCATCCAATCCTAAGGAGCTCCAGAACAAAAAAAACTTAAGATCAGAGCAGAGAGTAATGAATTTGAAGTAAAGAAAACCACTAAGAAAATTGACAAAATGAAGAGCTGCTTTTTTAAAAAACTAAACAAGATTGATAAATCCTCTGGCCAATTTGATCAAATGAAAGAAAGAGAAGTCTCAAATTAACAATTAGAAATGAAAAGGGAGAGGTCATAACAGATACCAATGAAATGGGAAGAATCATCAGGACATATTTCCAAAACTTCTAGTCCACAAAATTCAATAATCTGGAAGAAATAAATTCCTAGACACCCATCAACTACAAAAACTAAATCCAGATAAAATGTATTTCCTAAACAAACCTATTATATTCATCAAAATTGAAAATATAATTAAAAAAACTCCTCCCCCCAAAAAAGGTTCAGAACCCAATGAATTCTCAGCTGAATTCTACTAAATCTTCATCATAGAACTGAAACCACTATTTCTCAAGCTTTTTCACATATGGAAGAAACAGAGAATGCTCCCCATCTCTTTCTATGAAGCAACACCATAATACCAAAACCAGACAGAGATACAATAAGAAAGGAAAACTATACAGTTGTATACCTGATGAACTTAAATGCAAAACTCCTGAACCAAATCCTCACAAATTGAATTAAAGTACACATCAAAAGCATTATTAACCTCAATCAAATAGGCTTTATTCATCCCAGGAATGCAGGGATGGTTCATCATATGGTAATCAATGAATGTAATTCACCATATAAATAATCTTAAACAAAAAACCACATATTCATTTCAATTGATGCAGAGAAGACATTCAACAAAGTACATCACTTCATGATCAAAATGCTAGAGAGACTGGGCATGGAGAGTTTATAAATACTAATAAAGGCTATATACAAAGTACCTAAAGCCAAAATCATACTTAATGGGAAAAGACGCGAGTTTCCATTAAGATTGGGAACAAGACAAGAGTGGCTACTCTTACCACTGCTCTTCAACATAGTGCTTGAAGTTCTAGCCCAAGTAATAAGACAGGAGAAAGATATAATACAAGACAGGGATACAAATTGGAAAGGAAGAAGTCAAAGTACCCCAATTTGCAGATGGCATGATCCCATACATAACAGGCCCAAAAGATTCTGCCATAAACTCCTAAAGGTGATATATTTCTTCAGCAAAGTGGTATGATACAAAATTAACATATAAAAATCAGTACCTTACATATATGCAAATGAAAAATGAATGAAAAAGAAATCAGCGAGACTGTCCCATTTTTCATCGGCCACAAAAAGTCATATCCCTTGGAATAACTCTAATAAAGGATGGAGAAGACTAATGGAAAAAAAAGAAATACTCAAAAAAGAAGGAGGATATGAAGAGATGGAAAGACCTATGCTCCTGGATAGATAGAATTAATATTGTAAAAATAGCAATTCTGCCAAAAGCAATATACACTTTCAACACAATACCAATAAAAATGCCAACATCATTTTTTTTGCTGAGATAGAAAAATAATCTCAACATTTATTTGGAAAACAGTTGGAATCAACCCAAAATATAAAGAGGGATGTATGAGAAAGGTGGAGAGAGGTAATGAATTTAAAATGATATCAAAATAATGAAGAATTCTTTTTTTTCTCTCAAGGTAGGGTCTCACTCTAACCCAGGCTGCCCTGGATCTCACAGTGATGCTTCCTGAGTGCTGGAATTTAAGGTGTGCACCACCAAACCCAGCCAGATTTTTCTTTTTTTGGTTATGAAAAATTCTAAATATAAAATAAAATTAAGAAACAGTAGTAATGGGGTTACGAAAATTAGTTCACCAGGCCAGTCAGCACAGGCTTCCTTGATAAAGTGATATGGATTCAGGACTTGAAGAAGTAGGAGGAACACACTGCAGCAAAGAGAGTGGAAATATTGTAAGAGTCATGGGAGTTGGTGATGCTCATCACCTTAAATAACCCACATTGAATACCAAAAACCCCACTGAGAACCCTTATCAGATAGTTGGTCCTGTCTGGGGGTAGAGAGGGAACATAGGACTATCACCTTTGTATGATAAATAAATTAATAATTAACAAGTTATAGAGAAATAGCAGACCTGGCTAAGGTCCTATAGAGGGTTATTGGGCTTAACATTTCCTAAAGACTGATAGCATGTATGAAGAAAACAAAATTAAAATTGAATTTGGGTGCTTCCAGAGTAACCCTACACACATAACACTTTCATGTCATTCATAAACTCAGAGACCCTTGAACAGTTTTTAATTACCTTTGTTACCTGTGACATTCTGGGCAGGTGTGAAAGCATGGAGCTGGACAATCAAATCCGGGATCTGATTGAGAGAAATGCTGTTCCTGATCCCCAAGTGGTCACCCCAGAGGCTATGCCAAGTCACAGAAAGACCTGTTTTCCAGAGGTAAGGAAACTTTTTTCCTGCTTTATCTCAAGACACACTTGACAGTTTGTTCACAAGATGAATTTATGGAGACAGTGCCCCAATTGATTCCAGGCAGCCATGTACTTCCTTGATGGCTGAGAGGAAAGACGAACCATGTAACCATCTTTGTGCAGTCACTTCTAGCTGCTGAGGCAATACTTCAGCAGAAGGCTCCTTCCACTTCACAACCTATCGCAGGGGCTAGAAGAGAGCAAGGAAGAGATCCTCTGCTAAAAAAAAAAGACCAGATTCAACAATGACATTTTTATACGAAGTTTCCCAGTTTACTGAAATCACCACCACTCATGTCCATGTTTGTTTGCAGGGTTTTTTTTTTTTGTATTTTTCATTGCTTTTAAGAGAAAAAAAAAAGCTTTATGGATACAAGGATTTGTTTGTCTTTTAATTTCCTTTGTTCGAAAATATTTGTGTATAGTTTCTGTGAAAGTAAACCCAGTTCCTCTTCTGCAACCTGAACCTTGTAGCTCTTGTGCTGCACTCCAGTTAGAAGTCATCTTCAGTGATCATCATACAACATTCACGATGAGTACATTTGAGAGCATGGCTGGTAAGAAGGTATTAAATAATTCCGGCTCTTATTTAAAGATAACTTCCATTATTACTAACAAAGTCATTCATGTTCATTATAGAAAATGCATAAGGATTAGTACACAGAAGACTATAAAATCATGTAAAGACATTTATGTAGAGTTAGTGAATTACCCTAAACAAATGGTCTTATATACACTTTTCATCTATATATTTGTATCTGTTTTTTTTTTTTTAAAGAAGCCTCAGAATTATATAACCTTAAGGCATCACTAATCATTGACCTAATTCTGACATCACCAATGGATGAACCACTTCTAGGGAACATCTCAGTATTTGGGTTCTCTCGTATTAAATCATCATTATTCCTGAATATTTACCTTTAGTCATGTTTATTAGGTGCTTTTCTCATTGCTGTGACAAAATACCTAACAAGCAACTTAAGAAGAAAGGGTTTGTTTCTGCTTTAGAGGTCAAGGTTACCATCAATCAGGGCAGGAAAGGTATGGTGGAAGGAGCATGAAGAAAGTAGTGACATTGCATTCAGTAGGGAAGTAGAGAAAGACGAATGCTGGAGCTCAGCATCTTTCCTCCTTTTCATTCAATCTGGAACCACAGCCCATGCAATGCTGGTGCACACATTTATGGTGGCTCAGTTAACCTAATATCAATATGCCCAGAGATTTGTCTTCTAGCTGAGTAGATATCAGCAAGCTGTCAGTCAATGTTAGCCATCACACTGTAGGAAACCAATAGTATTGCTCTGTATGGAGACACTTTTTTCTTACTTATATCTCAGTTCTTCTTGGAAAGTCAGTTTTTAAGTTACCAACGAATGTTTGCCAATGCTTAGGAGTCATAAAGGGCTTCTCTCCATCCACCCCTCCTTCTTCTCTACACACTCCAAGTCCCAGAATATTGTTCCTGCCAGACCTTATTATCTAATCCAAGAAAATTTCAAAATGATTACTTTAATCACCTCCAGTTAGCTTTGTTCTTTGGATATCATCCTGGACTCCTCATTTGCCCATGACTAACTCTCTCACTATGCTATTCATTAGTTTTATGTTTCCTTCTGGATCATTATCAACCCATAGTACCAAATTCTGTCCACTTTATGGACTTAATGGAAACTTCTGTCCTCGGAGGTACTGATTCCCCTCAATTCATTGATGAAATGTGTTCATTTATCTGCAGTTCAAATTTCCAGGCGAAGAGCAGAGAATTGTTAGCTAATGTTTTCTAACTCTCTTGTGACATATGAGACAATGACACCCACAAAGACAGAGATTTATGGGGTACACAGAAACTTGTCATTGCAAAATGGCCATTGGGAGACAGGTAAACACTAAAGATGAACCAAAATTAAATAAATAGCTGAGTACTATTAAAAAATCGCTTTAAGTTAAGAGTTATTGCTAAATAGTGTGGGAACTCCTATTTTTTCAGTTCCTCATTACCATGTGCTAACATAACATATGCTTAAGTCAATTCCATTTTAAACATATATGAGTCCCCACATTACTTATGGATGATGTTCTACCTCACTATTACACATAAGAGCTGGACATACTTATCACAATATTCAAGACCTCCTATCATCAAGCTAATTAGTAACCTTTAATTCAACAAATTCAGTGGACACTTGGCATCTTATTTTATAGTCATTCTCTTATTTGTCACTGACACTATTCAATAACTCAGCATTCTTAACTTATGGAACATTAGTCCCTACTTGAAAGCACACACACACACACACACACACACACACACACACACACACACACACACACATTCTGTAACTCAGTCACCTACATTTAGGAAAAATCTTAGATTTTTTCAAAGCCACCATGCTGCACAGCTCCTGGTGTCTGCTTTCTCAGAATAATGTCATCTTTCTGCACCCTTGGGTCCCCTTAATGGTCTTGCCAATTGACCTTCACAGTATCTTGAGATTATGTCCCCTTTCCTTTATTCCACTTCCATAGATCTTTCTAATATATGTCCTTGAAATTTAAAAGTTCCTTCTCTTACCAACATCGTAGCATCAAAAGCCATTTCATTATATGAACTAGGAAGGTCTAATATTAGCTTATAACTTGTTTGATAGATATAACAATACTGAAACACTGCTATGTTTATCCTCATTTTCAATAAAAGAAATCTACAAAATTGTGAAGTAGTAATGTGAGGATGTGAAATCCTGCTCATGCATATGTAGTTTTAAAACTTATTTATTGTTAATAATTAGATACATTGTATGAGCAAGTATTGTGATGATACTCTCATTTCCCTCCTCCCTGTCTCCAACCATCTCAGTGTGATTGCTGGACCAGTCCACGGGAGAGGCAATTATGAATTGTACAAGAAGTAGCCAGTTGTTTTCTTTGTGTGCTTTTGTTGAGGGGGGCAATGTTTCTGGATATTCTTTCTGAACATGGCTCTTACAATCTTTCTGCCCCCTCTTCCACTCAGCTTCCTGAGTCAGAGTGGGTGAGTTTTAAGCCTGCTTTACTGTTGAGATCTTAACAGTCTCTGGATTTCTGCCTTGGGCTATTTTGGGTATCCTCAGTATCTGTCTCCATTACCCTTTCATAGGTTATCTGACTTGCTGTGGAGATAGTTCTCTTGCTGCTCTCACCACTTCCTCAAAGATTTCATTTGGGCCCAATATGATAATTTAGGGGTTGTTCATCTCCTGCCTGGGTGTCAGCCATCATGCCATGTCTTGTTTGTAGAATTAGGTTGTCCACTGTTCTCCCTGCCTTCTGAAAAATACAAACAGAATCTTTAATGGAGAGTGAGATCAGTATAGGTTAAATGAGACAAACACTGTTGATTTGGCTAGATTCTAATGGGTGTAGCCTCTCTGTAGATCTCTGGTTAGTGGGAGTTTCCCCTTGGAGTCTAGATTCTTGGTCTCCATAAGAGTTTGCCATGGATCCCAGTTCCAGTTAAGGGGTCCTTGCCACTGAGCAGATCTCTTGACAAATCAGCAAGCTGTTGATTACCCAACTAGGTTTAGTGCCTCTATTGCACAGATGAGCATTTCTTGGCTTGCTGGTCTCTTCCATATAGCTCTGTCCTCAGCATTCTCCTAACATTGGTTGGTGTTGTATATCAGTGACCTCTGCTTTCTCCAAATATTGTTGGCCAATTTCCCCTGGCAGCTCATGTAATGCCTTCTAGCACTACATGGGCTACCATCTGAGAGCTGGTTATATTTCTGGATCCAGCATTTTCTCTTGGTGTTGTGTGATGACAGTCTGTGATATCTTTAGCAATAGAGTCTTTTTTTTTGGCCAGGGGTAGATATTTAAAAGCTTTGACATAACCCTGTCTTATTTGGGGGATCTCATGTGTCTCTTTGATCAATGTGATAGGTAACCAATTACTGGGACATGGAGTTATAGGCCAGAGCTGGTTACCTTTCTGAATCCAGCAGGGTCATATGTATTTTCAGTGTGAGGATATGAAACCATGTTCATGCATATGTATTTGTGTTGCAATGTGATATCAGCCTCTGTATGTTCTTTCACTTCTCAAAAAATCACCCCATAACCCTTTAGGAGACCATGAAGTTACACATGGCATATATATTCCTGGCTATTTCCTCTTTATGAAAACTCTCATATCCTTGCTCATTGTATAAACTGCTTTATGCAGGTTCAAATCTTTCAAGGTATTTTTTTACCACACTTTCTATTACCACACAGCATTAAACATTCCTCTCCTTACATTACTTTAAACATTTTTAATCTTAATTCATAGGCTTTATCACTTTAGCTTTATATTTATTTCTGCATATATTTGCTTTTTTGTCTAGTCATGGGCTTCTTGAAGGTGGGTTACAAAATATATCATGAAGATGTAAGATATCAAAATTTAGATGTCTGAGTTCATGTGTGATGGTAGAGTTATCTCCCAAGAATCCTCCTCCCTCATATTAGCTGTTGGGGAAGTGGGCCAGAGCTTAAGTCAATGTCAGAAAAGATGTTGTCATTATCCTTTCTGGAACAGAGAATACCACACTCGGTTCAAACCAGCATGGCTTTACTCTCTCCCCAGAGTGACCAACCTCTCAAAGAAAAGTCCTTGAGAGTTTTCATTCTTTATCCCACTAGACTTCCATAAAGCTTCCTGAATTATCCTCTGAAGGGTTCTTCAAATATTTTATTTCTCACATAAGCACACTTTAGTCCTCAGTGAAATCTGCTCAATTACTATTTGTGCAACAACACTACACAGAAGGAACCCCTTTCCTCAGAACAAATAAGCACCTTTACACTCATGCTGTGATACTGCCAGAACTGAAAAGAATACAAGAAAATTTCTATTTAGGTAAGACAAGGGTGAGTCAGTTGCCAGGGGGCTGTATAGGGCTCTGGTTTTCTTTGAGTAAAGCCGACATAAGTACCATAAGGCACATTCCTTCTCTAGGAGCTAGAAATTGATTTACAATTTCATAAGATAGGAAGGGTATGGGTGAATAAAAGATTTAGCGGGAAGGTCTGAGATAAATGTTAAGTTCCTTTTTTTCCCAACCACTATTACCAAAAATAAAGAAAGAGAATTACTGCAAAAGAAATGAACAGACTGACTCACTGTTTTGAGGAAATATAAAAGCACTGATAATGAACACAGGGAGCTCTATCAGCATGAAAATCAATACTGTGGGAGAGCTATTGAGATAGAATGTTGGTGAACAGAGAGGGTCAGGAATGTGAAAACATGAAAGATCCACCTATAAAATAAATTTATATACAGAAGAAAGATAATGTTTGCATTTTTCAACACTCCTAGTTGATTATTTATAGTTTGTAGGCAACTTGTTGTGCCCCTGGGATCATACTTTGTTCTGAGAAGCAGGTGTGAGTTTGAAATCCTGGTAGACACATATGAACAACCATTTCACAAAAAATGTACGTCACTACCATTCTGTACTCTTTATATAACTATTTTGTTAATATAAGTATTTTGTTAGTTTCCAATGCTAAAATGATAACAGATAACCCACCTTCAAGAAGATTACCAAGTTTTTCAGGAAGAAAGGTCCATAACATAGATGTGACCCTGTCACACATCATGGAGAGACCAAAATACATCAGAGAATAGCTCAGTTCTTGAGAATTTTGCTGTTTTGTAGAGCACTGAGGAAATGCTTAGAAAGGGAAGGTCCATTAAATACTTACTACTGGTTACCAAAGCATATTATTTGCCTTGTACACATTAAAAACTATGTGTACGATCCAAAAACTGAAGCATGCTGTTAATATTGTATGGGAAAACTGTTCCATCAGTCAGAATGGCACTCATCATGACAACAAATGATACTGATGAGGATGTGGGGAAAGAGGAACCCATACTCACTGCCGATGGGAGTGTAAGCTGGTACAGCCACCAGGGAAGTCAGTTTAAAGGTTCTGTTTAAAAAATTAAAAATAGGATCCTTGCCATAGCAGCTTATCCTCCGGGACCAGAGAACGCTTGCCCTGTCCTCTGGTCCCCACAATGCCCCGAAATGTTTTTCCTCCCAAACTCCAGTAAACAGAGGCTGATTGGGATTAGAGAGGGTCATGCTGATCCTCACCTCCATCCCCAGCCTGGTTCAGCAGAGGACTTTCTAAGGGCAGGAGGCACTACAACCTGAGTTCAACCACAAATGTTAAGACTTTCCAGGTTCATCAAAAATATGGAGCTCAGGCTGCGGAGGTGGATGAGTTGTTAAGGAGTTCACCTACAAAGCCAAAGGATCAGGCATCGATTCCCTAGTACCCACGTAAACCATATGCACAGAGTAGTGTATACATCTGGAGTTCTATTACAGTGGCTAGAGGCCATGGCCCATCCATACTTTCTCTGTCTCTCTATCTTGCTCTGTCTGTATCTCTCTGCTTGAAAATAAACGAGTAATTTTTTTAATTGGGCTCAGTGGGCCACTGAGAAGCCAAGGTGCTTGAAAAAGTACAGATGCCAGAGTCACTACCCCCACTTCCAAAGACAAGGATGAAAACCTCGTCAGGACACAGCAAGAGAGGAGGCAGAGAAGGCAGGTGGTGGACATTGCCTGGGTCCTCCATAAGAAGGAAGGCTGGAGGAGGAAAGGGGGAGCTCTGATTCTCACCCGAAGCAGCCCCTCCTTGCCAAGAGGGAACTGAAGCCTGGCCTAACCACTGCAAGGGACAGCTGGGGGAGGGGGAAGACAGGCAGAGGAGCACCCAGAATGCCAGGAGCAGAATCAAAGAGCCTTCTTGAGGAGGCTAGGGCTGTGCCAAAGTCAGATTTCAGCATCCCAGATCTGGCCTAGAGAAAGCCTGAATCTTGGAGAAGGGGCTGGCTGCATAGAAGGCATCTCTGCTCAAGTAGAGAGGCGACCCAGAGAAGTCAGTTCCACGAAGTGCCTGAGAGAAGTTGCAGGTCCAGAGAAGACAATCATGTCCCTGGAGACAGCAGCACCAGAAAAAAGGTCTACTCCAGGAAGATACCAGTTCTGGAAAATGCCAGTGAGTCTGGAAAGATGCTGGAGAGAAGGCTGGCACTGGGGGGAAGCATCCATCTTTGAGCAATCACTGGTCTCAGAGACAAAGCTGGTGTTGAGGAGGGGTGCATCCTCCATCCCACCAGGAAGCCCAGAGGAAGTTCCTTCCAAGGGAAGAGCTTGCCTTCCTTGGTGGAGCAGAGATTGCTTCATTCTCAGATGGTAGCTTGCTGAATCATGTCCATTGCACTCCAAGTGAAAAATCTCAACCATGGACAAAGAGAGCAACACATCTTTGCCCACCCAGCTCACCTACAGCTAAACTCCCTCAAACACTCCAGCCTCAGTATGAATTTCTTTCTGATGAGTCCTGGGAAAACAGCTGCCATGGGAAACTTTTCCCCTGGGGAAAAGCAAACACAAATCTTCACCCCAAATAGGGCTCAGATGGCAGGCCAAAGTACGATTACACCAACACCAATCTGGTGAACCAACAAGTTTATTTGGTTTATTGGTCACTTACAGAGCATAAAGAGGGGTGATTTATAGGTATAACGGGGCTTCCTTTGTCAAAAATACTCCTCAGATACTCCTCCCTCAGCCTCAGGATGAGGGCTTATCCCACCTAGAATGATAACTTCCCTGACATTGCTTCTAGAAGCTTCTTGTCCCTGCCCAGGAGTATGAGACCACAGAGTAGCACTTCAGTAGAGTTTGCTTAGATTGGGATTTATACCCCACCCCCTCCATGGATGCTCCTTTCTCAGCCTGGGGGTGAAGACTTACTTACAGAGTATGGAAACCCCAAAGAAACCACCTTGATGGAGTTCAATGTTCCTAGATTTTTGCTCTCTATTCTATATCCCCACTGATGTGGTTTATTGTATACAGCTGGCTCAGGGGGGTGCCTAAATCTCAGGTGGGTGTCTGATGACCCTCCCCACACCTCCTCTGGTGCGTTGACCCAGCTACTTTTGATAAAGCCATAACAGTTGTTTACACCTTTCAAAGCTGAGGAAACTTGGCATACAACAACAGCCCTCAAAACATCTTAACCCACAAGTACCAGTGTGAAGTTGTCTGCAGTAGGGGCAGGCTAGAAGCAGAGCTGGCAACATACCACTCAGTCTAAAGAGACCAGAACCTGTCAGGTTTTCAGGCACCTTCACCCTGATTTCCTTGTGGCTTCTGGACTTGTAGCTAGCCAGAGCCTTGTGGCAGCCAGAGTGTCATGGAATCAGCCTCCTGTCAGAAGGAAAACTCAGGACTGGTTGTGATTGAAGCTTGGGCTATGAAACAGCAGGATTCAGGGGTCTGGAGACCAGGCCTCCCAGTGGTGACAGGCCCTGCCAAGGCAAACCTCAAATAACTCACCCAAGGATCCTCCCTCATGCTAGGGCTCTGTCCCCAAAAGCAGGATTCCTCTTCACTGCCCATCAGTCCCTCTCTGGACTAGTCTGGTCAGAGCTCCTGGGGGACAGAAATACCAGTGACAGAGCCAGCTCTGCCTAGGCCATCCTGAAATGGGAGGTGTGTTGTGGCACCTTGGGCTGATGCTGGCACAGTAGATCCTTGTGTTGGTTGAGCTAGGACATAACACTGGGGAATAGAGGCATTATATCTCCATTTCCCACTCAGAGATGTGTGTGTGTGTGTGTGTGTGTGTGTGTGTGTGTGTCTGCACATGTCATAAAAGTACAAAGGATACCAAGGGGACCATGAAAGGGAAGAAAAGATCTTAGGTGGGGAGAAAGGTCCAAGGGGATCCATGTGACAAGAAAGCAGAAGAGAGAACTCTGTGTGGAGGAAAGGGACCAGCAAGGTGGAGGAACAGAGAACAGGAAAGGGCAGTGTGAGAGGGGGATAGAGGAATAAGAAATTAAAATGTCATATATGTATGAACATGTCCCCAATGTGACACGTTTTCTAGTATAACCTTAAAAATTAATTTAAGAAAATTCTGCTTTTACTCGAGTCAGATAGGATACCACTCACGGGTTCTGAGCAGAGGAGTGACATGAAGTAACATTTAAGAACCTCATAATAACTTCTGTATTAATAATGGGAATTGAAGTTGCTGATGAGGAGGTCATGACGGCTTGCTGCCCTTCCAAGGTCGCTGGGCACCTTGCACAAGGTCACAGTAATGGAACTAAAAAGTGAAAAAGAACCAGAGTTCAGCCAGTGCTGCCTGCACCCATTCTTAAAAATGTTCTCCGTGACCTCTCCTTTTGATCAAAGTTTTAAAAAGCATGCTTCATTGCCAGTTGTCATTAACTTAAACTTTCTTCAAGCTCTTATAGCAATGGGAAGCTATTGTTTTGGGGTCAAAGAGTCTATAAAATACCCATAGAAATTTAATATAGAATAAGATCAAATAGAAGTCAAAGATTACTCCAAGATTTTTTTATCTGGAGAATAAAAGATTTTATTAATTATGATGGGAAAAATAGGAACTAGGCTTTAGATGTATGGAGAAGGAGGAGACTTGGAAGTATTCCCAGGATAATCAGTAATCAGCACAGGGTTCTTGAGTAGCACAGGGCTACAGACAGCATGGCTCATCTCAAGATGTGGACGTAATTCTGTATGGCATGAGTGTGGGGCAAAGTAAGGTGGTGAGGGAGATAGTTAGAAGGGAAGTCAGAGATGGAGAGGGAGAGTTAGGAGGAGGAGAGTAAGGAGGAGGGAGTAAGGTGGGGAGGAGAGTAAGGAGGAGGGAGTAAGGTGGGGAGGAGAGTAAGGAGGAGGGAGTAAGGTGGGGAGGAGAGTAAGGAGGAGGGAGTAAGGTGGGGAGGAGAGTAAGGAGGAGGGAGTAAGGTGGGGAGGAGAGTAAGGAAGAGGTTTAGTAAGGTGTCAAGGGACAGGAATCATTTACTTCCACTGAAAGGATTTGCATTTCTGGAGTTTTACACTTTATACTGCTATCTCCATAAAAAATTCCACTTAACTGGTTTTCTTTTCTTTTTAGAAGCACAATTCTTCCCTTTTAAATTTGTTTAATATTTATTTATTTATTTGCAAGCAGAGAGAGAGATAGAGAGAAGAGAGTCAGACAGAGAGAAAGGGCATGCCAGGGCCTCCAGTCACCGCAAACAAACACTAGATGCGTGCACCACTTGAATTGTGTTATTAGCCTCTTTATTTTCCCTGTCCTCCAAGCCCAGATCACTGCTGAAGCTCTGAGTATCTGTCATTTCCAATATTGTCTCCAGTATTTACATAGTGCATTTTTATCTGAAAAACCTATAATATAACAAAATCATCCTAATTAAACATAATTATTAGAGGAAAAAAAGATTGAGTGACTTAACCAAATTTTACACATCTGAACTTGACCTGTGGAAAGGATGTTCTTAAATCTGGGAATACAGAACCTGCCAATACAGAAGATTTGACTTACAAGCAATGCTCACTTTTTTGGGTAATAATTATTTTCTATTTTATTTCTATAATAATTGGTAGCACTTTCAGAATTATATATGACTCATTATGTTCTCTACAGCTAAACCCACATTTAGAAGACATTGTCAGAAAATCATGTCTGCAGGGAAATATGAAATCAAGCAATCAAAGAGTCAACAGTTACCGAATTGCTCTGGGAAATACAATAGATTCTTGGCAGTTGGGCCACTGAGGAAAGACTAAGTTTGCCCAGGCTTTCAGTGGTGGTAACTTCCTCCTCCAGTGGGAGAAACTACCAGTAAAGGAAGAATGACAATTTACATACCGCAGCAAGCTTAATAGACCCATATCTTAGTCACAGCCTGTCTCCTTGAGACATCCTGGGAAATCCCTATTACATGGAAGTGAATAAAATCAGTTTCTGTTCTTGTTATCTTTATTCTGTGGAATCAACATCCAGAGTCACTTTGGTACAGTTTTAATGAAAATTTATTGTCTTTATTTTTCTAAGATGAATTAAGTGGTGTGTTTCCCCCCTCAAATTTTGAGTATTTCTTCTAATCTAAAAGATACCACAAGAGACTTCTATTTTTCTGCTTTATAAGACTTTTGGGAAAACAGCTTCCATGTCTTCAGAGAGCACAGCTGGAGTGAACACTGCAGAAACCCATACAGAGCACACAGAGGTAAGGAGACATTTCTGTGGATGAGATGGCCATAAACAACATTGATTTCACGTCCAAGCTGACTGTGTTATGATTGAAAGAATAACGATAGTTGCTTTGCCTTTTTAAGATCTCTCTTTTTTTAAGGAGTATTATTTGACATGGAAATATTCAGATGACTATCACAATGCTTTGAAACCCATTGAAATATAGATTAAATTTGTCTGAATTCTTTGTAATTCATCAATTTTATATTCCATATTTTGTTTTAGATTTAGAGTAAATGAAATGTAAATGTAAAAATCTAACAAGAATTCTATATTATATATATTATATTCTATAATGATGTGCTTATAAATAAAACATATAGCAACAGAATATTTGTAGCAAAATATTTATATACTTGTGATTGATACTATAGTGTTTGTTCAGTTACTACTATGAATGCTACTCTTTGAAGTTAATTTATAAATTAAAGTGCTTCCTTAAATTTTAAAAGAGATAATCAAAATATAGTGAGAAACTACGTGGAGTTCTTTCGTACATTTATTTAATTTGATAGCATCATAATTTAATATATTTGAAGTTAATAAGTGTGTTACAATAGAGAAGGAAATACCCAGATATGTTGAACAAGATTGTACATCATAGGAAATAATTATTGAGAGTGGTTTATATAGAATAATTGTTTTATAAGCAGGCTTTTTACTAGAACCTAATGACTAAACACCTTACATTTATTTCAATATCAGATGCTTTCATTAGCAACTGAAAAGCAAAGTATATTCACATGGAAATTTTCCAAAATACAAATACCTTCATATTTTGTTGATTTTGTTTATTTTTTACTTATATCCAGGACATACAGACCATGACAGAACATGTGTTTGTCTCCATGATGCTATATGTATGTCTTACAAGCTATTTCTATTAATTTTGGTTTCCATTCTCTCCCTTAATTCCCCCAGTTATAATGGGGTATTTCTTTTGAATTTCATAAGTGAGTATTCCTACAGTTACAAATCAGTTTTCTGGATGACTTAGTGTTGAAATTCTATTTGCAAAATAAAAGTCAAGAGTTAGAGTGTTTTAACTTCGTGCCAAAGAAAATTATTCATGAGACAGAAAAAAAAGTGCATTGTCTTTTTGCTCCACATCTGGATTCCCAGAGGCAAGGATTCACAGATGGTTGTTTGTCCCAGATATTTGTCCACATCACAAATGGAGGAGGACTTTCAGGGACCAAAGTTCACACTTTTAATCATGATGTAAGACAGGAAGACACTGAATTTTAGCAGGAATCACGATTACCTACAGCTAGTCAAGTCAGGTGTTCTACATTCTCCAAGTTCACCATTGATGTTGATGTGCTGTTGGGGAGAAAACCACTAATTTATAATCCAGCCTCCCTCTGCCTTGCAGATTTCAGAACATCCTTAGCGGAGGCGTTCGCTCCCAGTCTTTCTAGACCAAGGATGCTTCATGTTTGATCAGCTCTAATCTAGTTCAGTTTCTTAGAGGTCTTCCTTCTAAGGAGAAAGTCCAATAACATGACCAAAGATACTGTCACCTCGGTTTTGATATGGCGTTTGGTCTTCAGTCAATCCAGCTTCATTCCCAGTGTGCTGACCCGCACATGACTGTCACTTTTGAAATGTGGTCTTAATTAAACATGAATCTAAATTAAGAGAAATTTAAAAAGCAAAGAGTAGTATATTTACATTTGGAAAATATAAATCCTAAATTAATGTGATCACAGGGATAATTAACTTACTGTACTTTTAGAATCAGTTTAGTGCATGCTAACTACATGTTTGGTTTTTTGTTTATAATTTATTAACAAATTACTTTGGTAACTAAATAAATGTCAAATTGCATATTAAGCAGATACATCAGCATGTTATCAAATCCACTACCAACTCCAGGGCCTTGTACATGCTAAACACATGCTCTACCACAGAGTTACACATTCTCTTCCCTTGACCTGAGAAGTTTTATAAACCCTAATGCACAATTTGTTTTAATGCATGGGGGTTTTGCAGAGCAACATTTCTTCTGCTAAATTATAGATTGCTTAATCATAATCTCTTTTCTTTTTAAATTAAAGAGTTCTCTATCACGAAGAAAGAACTTAACAAATTCTCTTGAACGAAAGATAAGGTGCTTGGAGAAACAGAGAAAAGAGGTAATTTATAAATGTTAAAGCCACCCATATATGCATTAATCACAAGAAAGAATAGTGTATCCTCCAGAGTCTTATTTCTGTTATTAAGTCACAGTATTTATCTCTTGAATGCTGAATAAACAATTTTGAGATAAAATTCCTTTTTTATCTGTGCTTTACAATAAAGGATGAAAAATTACAAAGTCATATTCGTGATAACTATAATATTAATATTTCCAAATTTTGAGGCCTCCTTCACATGGACCATGGGACATTATCACCAGTGTCCTCACAAATGACACTCCTTGAAACATAAGCTGCAGAAAGCTTTCAGCAGTTAATGCAAGTACTATGAGTTCCTGCATTGAGTGTCCAAATGCGGGGAGGTCATAGAGAATTGTCTTAGAAGAAAAGTTTGTTTCTAAAATTTTATTGAGAGTTAACAGATACTGTTGCTAGAGGAGGTCTTGGGGTGTCTAGCAACATGATGTTCAGTTTCTTTGTATCATTCATAGTTAATTGAATAAAGCATGGAGTAGTAGTAGTGAAAGAACGAAGTTATTAAAAGTGTGATTAATAGCATAGACCAAGTATGCAGGACTCAAGTGAACAATGAGTTTAGGTGCAATGATGACGTCAAGCCGATCCCTATGGGTAGGAATGGTGTGGATCCTTCCTGACTCTGACAGAAAGGATATTATATACCTAGGAGTGATCTGGACCTGCATGGTCTTCGTATCCCATAACTTTAAGTATATGTACACACTGACTTGCATCTATATGAGATGTTAAATAGAAGTGCTTCCTATTGCATGACTT
Organism: Zapus hudsonius; assembly: GCA_004024765.1. NCBI lineage: Eukaryota > Metazoa > Chordata > Mammalia > Rodentia > Dipodidae > Zapus > Zapus hudsonius. The sequence goes on along the minus strand of PVHP010001468.1, from coordinate 37,415 downwards.
CAAGAACAGATTGATTGGCTTTCCCTATCTCTGTCTACCAGAATGTGCTTTTCTACAAATTACCCATAGAAGGCAGGCTTAAGTGGTGGATGTTACCCTGTGAGGAAAGAGAGGTAGCCTAGGTTTGCAGGCTGTCCCTATACTTGCCTGTCTCAATGCAGCAAATTTTACTGCTTATATTTTCTGAGTTTAATCAGTGCTATAAACTTCTACTCTTCTTGAAAGAGCAGGAAGTTGAAAAGTACAACAGTTTAAAAAATATTTTATTTATAGAGAGGAGAGAGAAAGAGAGAGAGAGAGAGAGAGAGAGAGAGAGAGAGAGAGAGAGAGAGAGAGAGAGAGAATGAATTTGGGTGCTCCAGGGCCTCCAGCCACTGCAAACCAACTCCAGATGCATGTGTCACTTTGTGCAGCTGGCTTACATGGGTACTGGGAAATGGAACACAGGTCCTTAGGCACTGGAGGCAAGTCCCTTAACTGCTGAGCCATCTCTATAGCCCTACAACAGTTTCATTACTACACATGCTATCCATTTTCTTTTGCTAACTTTCTATATACTTATCTTTCCTATTCTTTTATGTGGTACCTCTTTGATAATGCATAGCATATTCTCTTCAGGAAGATTACTCAAGTATTACAGAATAATGTTACTATAGCATAGGAATGTCAATCTCTAAATGGCAATGAGTGCGGTATTGTTGTATAGCTTTATACTATAATCTCATTCCACACTAAGAGTTAACTGGTAACTGCCACTCTGAATTATGGGTTTTTTTTTTTCATTGTGACTATCTTCTTGGTGTTTGTCCTATATTGGTGGGATTTATTTTAATGTAGGAAATTAAAATTTTCCTTCGAAGAAAACCAAGACAACAGTTGTAGTAATGTTTCTTTTTTTCTAATTAGTAGATGGTTTTGAAATGCTTAAACTCTTTGCAGGTTAAAATATTTCTAAATACCATCTTTGACAAAAACTATTATTCTTGAAAAACTATATTTGAAAAGCTGGTCTTCATTCACTGAACTTACATATGACAAATAATACATCAATCTCCTAAATCACACAACTGTAATAAAATTATCAATTAAGAGTTTGGGCTTTAAGGTAAATTCTTTGAGAAAGCTATACCAAAAATTCATTATAATAATCACAACAAACATACAGCAAAATATAGAAAAGCTTGGAAGTGTCTTCTAGGCAATAATAATTCTTCCAAAAAATTCAATATTTATTTTTTTACCTGATTCTGGTTGAATTTAACAAAGAGGAAAATTTAAAGTTTCTGATAAAAGTTCGCTTGACGCCTAAGCCTTAATGTTTTCATATGGGAACAGTCATGGAACAGTTCAAATGGGCCAGTGAGGGTGTCAGCAGCAGTACAGCAGTGGGGTCACAGCCCAGGACTCGGCCTGCAGCCTCAGAATCCCTAAGCTTTCAGTGATTCCACTCAGGAAGGCCAATCCTTCAGAATGAGCTGGAATCAGCCAGAGTTAGAGTTTATTAAAAAAGAAAATTTAACACAGATTTACACATAGGAGTTAATACAATGAGAAATGCTGAGGGAAAGAATGAGGCACACTAGAAAGTGTAGAAAGTGTGGTTTGTGGGTGGTTGTGAGTGTGGGTGTGAATGTGTGTGATTGTAAGCTTGAGTGTGAGTGTGAGCTTGAGTTTGAGTGTGAGTATGGGTGTTGGTATGGGCATGTGACGTGTGGGTGTGAATGTGTGTGATTGTGAGCTTGAGTATGAATGTGAGTGTGGGCATGTATGAGTGTGGGTGTGAATGTGTGTGATTGTAAGCTTGAGTGTGATTGTAAGCTTGACTGTGAGTGTGAGCTTGAGTGTGAGTGTGGGTGTGGGTGTTGGTATGGGCATGTGAAGTGTTAGTGTGGGTGTGAATGTGTGTGATTGTGAGCTTGAGTGTGAGTGTGAGCATGAGTGTGGGCATGTGTGAGTGTGGGTGTGGGTGTGAACATGAGTGTGGGCATGTGTGAGTGTGGGTGTGGGTATGGGTATGATTTCTCAAGAAGAGCCACACCTAATGCCTAGCAACAGCCAAAGATACCACTTTGCTGGCTCTCAGTTACAACTCAAGCCGTTGCTAAGAAATGTTTCCCCCTCTTTTTGATGAGTGAGGTCACAGGGTGGCTCTAGAGGTACCTTGTATTCAATTATAATATGATAAGAAAAAATAAGAGGCTTCAGACAAGTCTTTTTTTTTTTTTTTTACTGTCCACTGGATTTCTGGTGAGATAGATTCCTAGCAAACTGGAGGCTTGCAGCCAGGAAAGGAGAAGCCTTATGTACTTGGGCCTCTGCATAAAAGATCATGGTTTTTCTGCTGTGCCTCCAAATCATGCAGCCCACTCAGAACTAGCTGGGATGCTGTCTAAAAGCTCAGGAACCTGAAAAAGTGATTTCACGGTTCCCAAATTCTCAAATGGGCAGAAACCTGTGCTGAGTCACCACTTTTGAATCATTTCAGCTCCTGGAAGTCAACCAGCAATGGGATGAGCAATTTAGAAGTATGAAAGAGTTTTATGAAAGAAAGGTAAGCTCCTATCTAGTCTGGCTTTTGTTTGTTCCTGTAGGGGTATGTGAAGACTCCTTAGCTCCACTCCAAAGGGGTTTTCTGGAGAGGACAGTGCATTTTCAACCTCTCGGTACTGAAGATTCATTGCTTGGAGTCCAGATCCAGCAATGTTCATGAGATCTGTCTGGACATCCTGCTTCACACAGAAGAACCTTTCCTTCGGTCCCTACAGCCACAGTATATCACAGGTTATGCTTAGGTTAGGATCAGGGTCAAATCCACATGGTGTCTAACGCAGGGTGAGCATCCAGTTCCCCCAAAGATAAAGTTGGAGGAGAAATGTCCCACCCACTTCTCTGTAAAGCACACACCCTGTTGCTTTGACACCAAAGGAACTTTTTGAGAAAAATTCCTATAATAGAAAAAACTAGAAAAGAGAAAGTAAATTCTAAATAATTCAGAATTAAGCAACCTGACCACAAGTAATAAAACAGAACTTCCCTTTTCTTCCCCATTTTCATACTGAAAAGTATTAGAAAGTATTAAATTTAGGTGAGAAAAGACAATGTTCTCGTCCCAGTAGTCAAAGCAGCCTTCTGATATCCATGCTGGAACAGTTTGGCTGTCCAGACTTAGTGACATCAGAAATAATGTTCATGCTCTTTTCCTGAAAAGTGACACACGTGTTAACGAGGGGTCTAATTCCCAAGTCGGAATTAGTCCTCATCCCTACCTCCCTCAATAGGGATCTCTCACCAGACCGTAGGCACCCTCAGACCTAACTTGTCAGCCAAGAGGGAGAGAAGCAGTCCAAGGCCCTGGCTAGAGTTCCTACTGCAGGCACACACTGTCTGTGTGGGGGACACACCCAGGGCCCCTAGCCTGTGCCACTGCTCTTCAGGGCCTCTGAATGGGATGCTTTCAAGGAATGGGGGATGGCTGGGGGGTTGTTTGGGTGCATCACCAAGCGAGCTCCTTTCAAAATCCAACACACTGCTTCAGGCAGAGGTGGTAGTTGGAAGCAGAACTCCTCTGGGGCCCCTCTGTTCCCAAGCGCATGCATGGGGCAGAGTAATTTCCAAGGCATGAGGGTAAATGGGAAAAAAAATGTCTGCATCTTTCTCTGGTTTCAGGTCTCAGAGCTGAAAAGGAAACTAGTCTTCACAGAAGGCGTCCTCCGTACACTGGAGAAGGAGCACCGGGCTGCTCAGAGCCAGGGCGACATTCAGCTTGAGGTGACCCAGCTGGACCCAAAAGGACAGAGGAGGGAGGTGGGGAGGGCGATGGGCAGGAAGGATGCAGGGCAAGGAGCCATCACAAAGGGAGAGAGGCAGTGTGTCTGCTAATCCCAAAGTGGCCCTACACTGGATGACAGCACTCTAGGGCATTGCAGCCTAGGAGAAAACCAGTTTTTCTTTGATTTTTCTACTGTCTTCTTTTTCTTTTTATTTATTTTAATATTTTATTTATTTTTGGGTTTTCAAGGTAGGGTCTCGCTCTAGCCCAGGTTGACCTGGTATTCACTATGTAGTCTCAGGCTGACCTGGAACTCTTGGGGATCCTCCTGAGTGCTGGGGTTAATGGCTTGCATCACCTGTCTTTTTATTACTAATGATAAAGTTCCTTACTAAGGCAACACTTTTTATTTCTATTATGTAGCTTTTTCTGTTTGCTGAGTATTACAAATAGGTATTACTTTGTAATCGTAAAAATCTGTACCATTTATCAGGAATGTTTTTTTTTGTTTGGTTTTTAGGCAGAAGGTTGCCTGAATGGTGTAAAGTCTCTTCCTTTGAGACAAGTTCTGGCTGATACAAGAGCCCCAAACTTTTCTTCCACACAGCGTGAGATTCCTAAGGAAATTCCAATTCCTTGGATCATTTCAGTAGGTTCATAGCCAAGGGAAAGAGCACCAGTGCCATTCTTGAGAATATCTTCTTCTACAGGATAGTTAGAACACCTTAGTGTAGGTTTCCCTACCTTGCTGGGGACTTTGTCTTACTGAGTAAGGAAACAGAGGTTAGCATCTCCTTTTCAGGAGCAGTCACTTTATTTTCCACTTATGCTCTGGCCAGGAATTTTGGTAATCTTCTGTATGCAGTTGGGAGCATTTTTTGTAATTTTTTTCTGATGCTGAATTAGAAATTGATTAACTAATTTTCTCAGTGTATAAATTCGTCCTATTTAAATATGAGCAAATAGAAATATTTCAACTTTTAAAGAAAATGCTTTGCCTACAGTACATTTCTTAAATATAGTAAATATATCGGATGTGATTTAAATAACAGTCTATGTAGTACCTATTTTGCCATCTTGAGTTACCTATATTCTGCAATATTTATTTTGCTAGCCGGAAATCTCATTAAGAACCAAATTTGCTACACAGAATATTACTCTGCTAGATGATATGAAGAGGTGGGAGACATACTATTTCAATCAGGAGCCCATAAGTGTATAAGAAATTTTCTTGCAAACCAGTTAGAACAAACACTTTTGATGATTGTTAAATGTGGAGGCATGATGACAGCTGGCATGGTGGATTTCTGCCTTTGAAAATATTTTATTTATTCATTTTCAAGCACAGAGAGAGAGAGAGAGAGAGAGAGAGAGAGAGAGAGAGAGAGAGAGAGAGCGCACACCAGGGGCCACCACCACCTTATGGGTCTGGCTTATGTGAGTACTAGGGAATTGAACCTGGGGCCTTAGACACTGGAGGCAAGTGCCTTAACTGCTGAGCTATCTCTCCAGCCCCCGGATTTCTGCCTTTTAAAAACCACAGTTGTAGCAATGCTGTGCTCAGAGTATGGTTTTTATTTGCCTATATTTTCTCTTCTCTTTGCCTCTAGAACAGAATGGTACAGATTGGTTTTGGAAATAGCATCACTTTATTGCAATGACTATTTTCTAGTACTTTCAATCATTAGTAGAAGGATCTAGATTAATGCAGATTTACTTAACCATTGAATGTGAGTTGGGAATTTTGATTCTGATCCCCCAGGGACACCAAGTTTCTAAAAAAATTTCCACCAGGTTTGATAAAAGAAAAGACACTCAATCCTAACCTTGTCTTCTACCCAAAAACTTGTTCAAATAGAATTTTAGAGAAAGTCTTACAGGTACTGTTTGTATTATATTTTGGGATGATGACACCTTTTAATCTGCCAACAAAAGCTAATCAATCAGGATTCCTACAATAATTATTAATTTTCTATTTGGTCTTGTTTTCTTGCTCTTTACTTCAGAAGGAAAAGGAAAGCCTAAATGAAGAATTACAAGAATTGAAGAAGGAGAATAAGCTTTTAAAGGAAAGAAATGCTCACACAAATACAAAGAAGGAACACTACGAATGTGAAATAAGACGCCTGAACAAGGTATCAGAAGTGGTGAAACCTGGGGGAGCCCAGTGGAAGCCCCCTGCAGAGTAGTGCATTCCTACTGAGTTACCCCAGAGTCTAGGCAGCAGAGGGCCCCTGCCTTGCTTGGGTCAGAATGTTCTCTAGTTTACAAATCTCCCCATCCGCAGCTAAAAAGGCTAGAAGTTACTGTCCCTGCAAAGGATGATTACAAAAAAGAGGAATGAAGAACAATTAGAGTCAGTAAGGACCCTTTTTTCAGAACATCTAGTGTAAGTGGGTGACGTGAGCAATAACATATCTCTTGGTCAACCACAAAAGCTTCCTGAGGAAACTAGCTGCTCTTTAAAATTATCAGTGTAGGGCTGGGTGACATGTACCACAATGGAAGCATGCTTGATGGCAAACTGAAGGCTGAGATGTCCATCCTCCAGAGAGCAAACCTAAACCCACCTTCGATTGGAACTGGGGCAGGGCAGAGGAAGTCAGGGAATTTAGGAACATGAAAATGGCTTAATACCCAAGATTGAATCTCCAGAGGAGCCACTGTGAATTGCTGTAGGAAGGGGAATGACTTGTGTGTTTATGTGTGCATGTGAGTTGGTTTTCAGAAGCAGGGTCTTACTCTAACCCAGCCTCACCTGGAACTCACTCTGTAGCCCAGGCGGGCCTCTAACTCAGTTATCTTCCTATGTCTACTTCCTGAGTTCTAGGATTCAATGCATGTATGTATGCCCATGCCCAGCAGCGTGGGTGCATGTGGATGCCCATGCGTGCATGTGTGCTAGAATACAGTCATTCTTAATTCCTTGGGGAAAGGGAATACCAGATCAACAAAATGTAGAGTCTTCTTACAATTGATTTTTTCCAAGGGTGAAGTTCCAGATAAAACGTGGCCATTCCTGAAGTGTGTGGGTAACTGGAGACTTGCATCACAATGTAACTAGATATTTTGATCCTATATCTGAAGAGGGTGCCTGACTGGCTTTTAATAGATGCTCAGTGCCTTGACTTTGGGTTGTATGCTAATTATAGTTCAGAGATGTTATTGGAAGACTCTCAGGGTCAAGTATATGTGTGATTGACAAGGTACTTAGAAATATGATGTTGTATTAGGTCTGTTAGTGATGGAAATCATTCTTCTAGAGAAAATGGCAAAGTAGAGGTTAATTTCATAAGGAATGTATTTTATCTTTGAAGAGAAAAAAATCTTCAAACATAAAATTTTTGAAAAATCTGTTATTTTTTTATTCTCTGCTGGAAACACTTCCACAGAGAAAGGGCAATTGAAAATTTGTTTGAAAACTTCAAATTTCCAACTCCTCCTTGTAGGTTTTCTTTTCTTTTATTTGTTTCCCTAATGTTGTTATAAGGATATAAAGACTGTAGCTATTTGAACAGACAAAAACTTTGAGGGTTTGTTGCTGGCTTTGTGTTGTTGTTCATGTCCATATACACATTTTCTTTTTGTAGTACCTGTTTGTAGTTACAAGTCCTGTTTTCAAAATTTAGTTAAATAGGGTTGGGGATATGGCTCAGTCAATAAAGGGTGGTTCTTGCAAATGTGAGTACCTGTGTCAGATCCTCAGTGAGGAGTGTAAGTCCAGTGCATGCCAGCTGTGAGATGAGAGGTGGAAGCAGGGTAATAACCCGAGAGCTGCAGGCCAGCTAGCGTGGTCAATGCAGTGGTGAACAATGACAGAGCCTGCCTCAAACAAGATCTAGAACGGACACCTGAACTTGTCCTTGTCCTTTGACCTCCACATACACTCTATGGCATCAGCACACAAACACACACACACACACACACACACACACACACACACATACACACACACACACACACACACACACACAAATTCTGCATGTCAAAAAAGAAAAAGAAAGTTACTCCATACAAAAAATTTTGAAAAACACAATTCAAGTAAAATTCACGTCTTTAGCCTGATGTGGTGGTGCACTCCTTTAGACCCAGCACTTGGGAGGCAGAGGTAAGAGGATCCCTCTGAGTTCAAGGCCAGTCTGAGACTATACAGTGAATTCCAGGTCAGTCTGATCTAGAGTGAGATCCTACCTCAAAAAACAACAACAAAAAATTCATGTTTTTACAAAAATATCACTTTCTCTTGACAATCCCAATTAAAATTCCACACACGACCCCTGGTTTACACTATTTTAACTTTGCCTTGGAATTTATTATATTTAAATGTATAATTATGTCCAACATTTGCTGCTTCTGTTTGCTATATCCCACTATTGATTATATGGTCCTTGAGGATCTATTTTTGCATGACAGGAATGTCTTTTACTTCAGCCAGCATAGTGTCTAGGGCTTTGCAATACATGTCATGTAGGGGTTTATTTCTTTACAAAGCAGAAGAAACAAAAAACCTTTAGGTTGAAAACACAGTTTCATATGTGATATTCTTATTTTTCTAATAATGCACTTGTGAAATGTAATTTTCAAGTGTGTTTTATGGAGGAAGGACTCAGAAGCAGCAGTCAGGATGTGGCCTGAGTTTCTGTTTTGCTCACTGCTGCTTCTTGAGTGTCAGAACAAGGCCTTTCTCACAGTAAATTCTCAAATATTTGTTGATTGTGTGAAAGAATAAATGGCTACATTACTGAGTCTAATTAGCTATTACATAATGTGTGCCATAGCCAATTTGGGTCCTGACATTCATCATTTAACAGGCTCATCCTTATCTTATGAGTTGAGTCAGAGGATGCTTAAATCCCCCAAAATTTTATCTCACACATCACTTAACTAAAACTGTCAAATAAAAACCTAGATATAAAATGATGATTTATGAAAGAGATTTTCTCTCACTTCAGTACATGCACTAGTACCCAGTGAAATCTACCACATTATTATTCTTGGATTTCATGATGACTATTTTCTTTTCTTTCTTACTGTTGTAAGAGATGTTAATGGAAATGTTTGGGTTAGCTATGCATTCAGTCTTCAGAACATGAAATTTGAGAGGAACCTAAACTTGTGCAATTTGGCTGTTCAATAATCCACTCAGTAGAAATTTTCAGCCATTACACATAGCAACAGTAGCAAATTGTAGCAAAAGCAATTCATATATGGTTTGCAGAAGTGTACTTGTATTCAGTTTATTTGTTTTGAAGAAAATAGCCCAGGTTTTGTCTATTTCAAGCTCTTGAAAAGAAGCCAGATATTTAACAAAGTAAGTATTGTTTGAGATTTGTCAGCTAGTCCTACAATGGGCAAAAGTCAAATTATCTGTCATCTTACCATTGTGATATGGTTAGTTTACTTAATATATCTGTACTGACAGTAAAAGTGACTATTACAGAATGATTTTAGGGAAGTTGGAAAACCCCAGAGGTGGAATAAAAGTTGAATACAGTTACATTTCATTTGTGACTCATTTGAAAATTTCCTGAATAGCATTGAAATTAAAACAATAAGGTCTACAAAAGTAGTCTACTCATAGGTAAAAGGAATAACATTGACATATTTGGTTGCTCATTCATTTGGTTCACCCATCCTAGAATCTCTCTACTATTATTCATGCAGCATAAAAATTTTTTAATTATCCTGACATTTCCTAGAATTATGTGTTTTTTACACAAATTCCAAAAGGACTCAGAGTTTAGCTGAATGGTCAAGCTTCTGTTTCATTTGCATGAGATTCTAAGTTTGATCCACAGCACTACAATTAATTAATTAACAAATTAATCAGTTCCAACAAAACATTATTTAGTTCTTTCAGTTCTTTGTTGACAAAAATTTCTCTTATAAACTCCTAAATATTATACTCATACAGGTTGCACAGGTTCTACGACATTGCATTAAGAAATTCCAAGTCTGATAACTCTTTCTCAAGAACACAAACGTACTTTTTCTTCCTACCTTTATGATACAGTAATGGAGAAATTGAGTTACTGTTGCTTTTATTCAATAGACACCACTGTAGTTATTTAACTTATTCACAGAAGAAGTGAATTCTTAGAGCTCTGGAAAAACAAAACAAACAGACAAAACCTTTGTCTTTGTCCAGAGGCCTCACTTTATTATTGAACAAATTATTATGATGAAGTCTTAGGCCACACAAGGATGAGATGTGTCTGTCATCTTCTTAGAAAGTCATTTTTACTAAACTTGTCATAACATAAAGGTCTTCAAATAAGAGGTAATCTGCTTTCTATCATCTGAGTAAGGATGGGCATAGGAGAACATCATGAAGTAATGAGTCAGGATGATAAATCTTATTATCAAATGTAAGAATCCCATTATTTGGTTGCCTCTTCTTCCTGCAGTGAAATCACCAAGTTGTAGTAGTGTACATCACTCCACCAGGAGAGAATTCACAGATGTTTCTATACAGAACCAATATGCCTATGGTTGGGCGAGGCACAGAGTACTAAGAGAAGACCAGAGCACAAGAATGCAGCACCAGGGAAAAACAGAGAGTAGTGACATCCCTTTTCTGTGGGTTTCCGTCAGTCTCTCTTGTGGCTTGGTGTAGTTCTCCAAAGGCAATCTTGGGCCTTTTTCTGTCAGGTCTGCTGGCTCAGACTCTCTGTAGACAGTGCCCTGGGAGTCATGTCTTCTGTCTCTGATGCTCCCAAAATGAGCCTCACTGATAGAATATACTGTCGCTTGAAGCAGAGACTGCAGAAGGCCATTGCTGTATTTCTTATCTTTGCTAGTTAAGAAGGGAGCCAACATCAATGATCTCCCCCACAACACAAAAAAATAATGCAGGTTGAACAAGATATATATATATATATATATATCACCATCGAGAAGACAGATTCTGAAAATGTAATTATATACAGGAAAACAAAGAAGAAAAAACTACTTGATCATATAGGCAGCATTTTAAAAAAAAGAAAGGCCACCTTGTGGGCACATTTGAGATGCAATTATGTACAGATTTCTATAAGAATATGAGAAATCTCAGATGAATAGAGTACTTATTTTCTAACATAGGCTCTTCAAGATGTGTTGGAAATCAAGAGTTCTTCATTTTCTGTGGACTCTCCCAGGAAGTGTAAAGGGGAGTGTAGCCATGAAGAGATGAGAGCAGAAATGGAAGTTCTCAAACATCAGGTGAGAAGGCAGAGGTGATCATGGGAAACCAGAGGACCCATTGTCCATGCTTCTTTCACCTTGTCTGAATGTCTTGCTGTTGAACATGTAGCAGAAGCTTTCCCAGTTAGTCTGATCAATTTTAAACTAGATAGGAAGGACAGAGATTGACTAGATCAATAATTTATAAAATAATTTCTGTAATGAAGAACTGAATTGAAAATGGGTAAGTAATAACACAGCTAACAGAGAGGCATTTAGGTGACATTCTTTTTGCACTGGGTCTACAGAGTGTCATGATGATATGATTTATTTGAAAACTCTATTAATCCAAACTCTGGCCCTGGTCAGAAAATGGTAACGATCATTTCCTATCTGCTGCTCATTGAACAATGTGTTGTGTTAAAGAGAATATTTTTCACCAATTAAACTTGCAGAAGTGTCAGGCTTGCTCTGAATGGATGGATGGTGCCACCCACGGCTTGCTGATCAGCAGAAGCTTCCTCCTTCACATTCACCCAACTTCCCTCATGATCACAATGTGGGGAAAAAAGAAAGGATGGACACTTTAATTTTTGCAAGTGTCAGCTAGAGTTGTGGGAAGACAGCACTTCCAAAGGCTTGCATCTAAATAGAGTGTTCCCAGCGAAGGGGCCAAAAAGCTACCAAACGTCTTTTCCTGTGAGAGTTTAAGGTGACCTAAGTGAATGGGATGGAGGACCAAAGCATCAGGTTATCAATAAAACAAGATAATACATTGAAGAGTCCCAGTCCCTGAACCACAGTGATATATTAATGATATGTCAGTGATATGCTAATATGGTATTATAGGACAAAGGGCTGGAAATATGTATTATTCTTTCCTTGTGTTGGGTGTGATTCTTTGTTTAAAAAAATTCCCGCTAAGTGCAAGTTACCAGGATTCTTGTATAGTGCCTGGAAAATTTGAGCAAGTGTGCCATTGTTACTTTATTGTTATATTACTTCATAGCAAGCAGGTTATCTGTAAGATCAAAACAATTCAAAGAACTTAAATGTTATCATCAAATTGAATTTTCTCTCCCAGCAATCCCATCTGAATAATCTGCTTTATTACATTCAGGATCAGGTATATGGCTTAAAAATAATTAATGAAGACAATAGGGTAATCTTCATAGTGGTGAAGTTTGGTCAAATTCTTAACCCCTCTACTATTGGTGCTAATCATAATTCCTTTGCAAGGGCAAGAGAGCATCTGATTGTGTCTACACTGTTGAATCATATTGGGCTCACATAACACTCACCACTTGGGATAGTCACTCTTCCAAGTGGAGCTTGTAACCAAGGTTTAGTGACAGGCATTCTGTTCTTAAGAACAAGAGTAACCCAAAGTTCATCTCAGTGTTGGGGTAGCTCTATTGCTAAATATATGTATATACATTTCAACCACTCATGATTCTAATTGGGCACCTCCAGTGGTTACACCACTGAGTGCCACATAAAATACTGGAGGTATGTCAGTACTTAGTGGTTTCATTAAAGAACTCTTGTCAGTAAGCTGTCTTTTAGAACTTAAAGCAGTATTTAGACATAAAGCCCACATTGGGATGGATAACTTACTTCAAAGTAGCCAACACCAGGTAGGGCTCATCAGAAACAGAGAAGGCAGCAAAATAATGGGAGAGGAGAAATTTTTAAAAATGTGTATGATACTTTACTTCTGAGTTCCTAGGTTGAGAGCTGACACTCTAAAATAAAAAAAAAAAAATTCACATTGTAACTGTGTGTCTCTCTCCATGCCACCATGAAGGAATATTCATGAACACCCTGATTAGGAATTTCCTAGATAGATTAGACAGTGATAGTACCTTTTTGAAATCACTTAAGTCTCCTAAAAAAACTAAGTGAACGTTAACATCAAGTTAATATTTTTAGGTGCAAATTTATGAGGAAGACTTCAGAAAGGAGCGGATGGACAGAGAAAGACTTAGTCAAGAGAAAGAAAAGCTACAGAAAATGAATCAGACATCTCAGTCCCAGCTGAACAGGCTGACCTCTCAGGTATAAGTCCAAAGTAATCTTGTCAAAGCATATGTTCGTTCTATTTTATTTTCCTACTTTAAAAGAAATGCAAGCCTTTTAAAATTTTGTTTCTTGAAAATTGGACACCTTTTTTTAAAAAAAGCTCAGCACCCAGGATGAAATCATTCTCAAACAGACTTATAAGGAGATGAAAATAACTAGAAATTTCTTTGAACCAATGTATATTAAAGAATTACCTCAGAAACTGGACTCCAAAGTCTTTTTATAAAATATGGTTCCTGTGATCATTTTCTCATAATATTTATCTTGGTAGAATGGAAGTTGAACTACCTCCTACTCAAATAGAGCGAAGTGGTCTCTAAATCCCGGTCATTTCCTTTGAAGGGCTGTGTTGGAATGTTCCTGTCTTCCAAAAACACCCATAGTTCCAAATGTCATGGACATGACTAGCGAAACTCAGGCTTTGCTCAGTGGCTTCCAAGATTTAGTGTAACCAGAGCACATTCAAGGAACCAGCTTAATGGAATAGAATATAGCAAATGCAAACAAATTAAAATTAATTGTAAGAGAATATATTAAAAATAGACCAAGGGTATTGCCTTAAAGAATAAATACTGATGTTAAGGAAGGAAAATGTAGCCAAGATAACTTTTTATTAAATTTTTATTTCAGCATGCAAAAGGAATGGGTATCATTAGGGCGTTTTCATCCATCCTTGTCATTATACTTGGTTCTCCTGCTCTGTCCCCCTTTGTGTTCCCTTGGTCCATTTGTCCTTTCTTCCTGGGCTCCTCTTCCCCTCATCTACCCCCCTTCTGGTTCTATGTCACATGGATTCTATTGCTCTTTGCCATTCCTCTTTCTCCTTTAAGATCTCTTTCTTCTCTCTCATAGATCCCTTTCTTTCTGCCATTTTTTCTTACACACACACATACACACACGCACACACGCACTCATTCACTGACTGACGCTCTCATAACTTTATATTTCTGCTAACATAAATTTGTCTTAAAATAAAACCAGGTAGAGCGTAGAGGAAATTGGCATGAGAAATGCTGTGGTGCCCCTATAATTTTGCAATTGTTAGACTTTGATGGGATTTAAAAGTATTAGTCATCATCCTCTTAATACAAAGTAGGTTATGAATTAAATTTAATTTCTTTCTGATATTTTTTTCAGTGATTAACTTGAAATTGCTAATTTTACATGGAGAGTTACTTCTAAGAAATTAGAAACTATCTCACTTCATAAAAGCATTTTTAAAAGAGATTGGGGGAATAAAATTACAATTTGATAATTTGTGGAAAAATTTAAGTAATCTAATAAACAATTACATAGCAATGGGTTATTAAAACTCTTAGTTCCTAGTGAATAAATTACTCTCAATTTTTGTTTCTTACATTCCAAGGTATCTTAAATGATTTTGTCAGTGCACAAAATAATTCATTTTCTGCCATACTTTAATTTTATTCATTCCTACTCGACTTCAGACCTGTGATCATTTAGTGTCAGAGACTGCAGAGTACTGGCTCTTACAACCACGAGCATATATCTATTTTCTTATTGTGATAGAATATGACCCACAAGTAACTTTCATACCTGAATCATCTGGCATTATGTTTGTTGAATACCATAGTACTTGTTCTGGTGATGTTATGGGGAACTTTTGTCATGTGATTCGGACTTCACCTATCTGAGTGTATTCATTCTGTGAGGCGGATGGTGTAAGCCAGTAACAGTGCTTAAATTGGCAATATGGTCAAAGGAAAGAAACTTTGAGTCCTTAAAAGAAGGAGGAAAACATGGGAGGAAAGACCTTGAACTCTGCCCTCTCCAATACTAAAGTTCTGTTGGCGTTCAGAAAGCTGACTTCCTTATGCTTCCCTTTCCTCCTCTATAAAATGAAAATGAAGAGATGATCTCAAAATGTTTCTTTTTTTTTAAAAAAAATGAGAGTTTAATAAATGAACATACTGTAATGTGATTATTTTTCTCTTTGCTCCCTGCTCAATGCCTAATCCCCTGAACCTCTTTCCATGTAGTCTGTCTTCTGTTTTGCTGTCTCGTTCTTTCTGTCCTCTCCCTCTCCTTCCTTTTGGTCAAAGTAGTGATGGGCTCAATATTGCTCAGGCTTTGTGGGGGTGACATCATCCTCTCTGTAGTCATAAATGTTCATGTCGGGAGAACAGGGTAACATCAAAATGTTTCTTGTCACTCCAAATCCTAGGTCTACAAATAAATGACCTAATCTCTTTTAGTTTCACACCTATGAAATGTGTATAAAGTTAGCCACCAGCTGAATACACAAATATGTTCTCAGTGTTAAGTTAAAAATTTTTTTAATTTTTAAATCAGTTCAAAAGTATGTTATAAATTATGTCAGCATATTCAACCTGATAGAAGGGTTCATCTATTTCATTTAGTTTTATAATTAGCATGCCAATTTAAGTTCTTTGTAATCAAATCTTGATTTTTTTTCTACAGGGTGTTCTGAAATGTTCTTTGAGAGAATAATAGATTGTTTATTGTAATTAAAGGACTTACAAAATCATGTGCAAATTCTCTATTTGTGCATTTGTGTGCTCACTAAAATATACTTGGTGAGTCTAGAGCATAAGCAGAGCAAAAAAAAAAACCCTGAATGACTGACACATGCTCACAACTGAGATCAAACACATTGACATTCTGCTTTTTTAACGTCTCAGCTCCCATGCTTTAATCCATCTCTTTCATGCTCTACTTAGTACTATACCTTTTGTAGTTCTTGCTTATTTTTGTTTTACAGTGCTAGGAGTCAAAACCGTGGCCCAGGACGTCATAAGAGCCACATCTCTACCTACTCTTTCTGCTGTTTGTGATGATTTAACTATTTAAAAATAGTCTCCAACCATAGGACTCAAGAGCTAACTTCCATTGTGCAAGAAGAATGAGATGTGACTTTATAGAGAAAATATGCATATAGATAAGGTTCATTCAAGCATACATCTTAGTACTTTTGACACAAGTTGTGTTAATGAGTCAATATCAAGCATTAGGTGTGTTGTCTTTAAATAGAAACACGCAGAAAACAAGGTTACATCTTGATCAACTGACAAATAGTATTGCAAGTAGAGGAACCTAACCCTGAATTTTTTCCTGGCAGTAATGGGTCATTCCTATCAACTCAATGTCTGTGGTGATTTTGTTATAGGATGTAAATTATTGCATATAGCAAAAATTTACTGAACTTGGTACATATTGGACTAAAACACCACACCGTCAATGTGTAAGGAGACTAAGGAAGGAGGGAATGACTTTCATGCACAAGGATACATTTGACCGTGCTTTATAAGGGCATGGACTGTGGGATTTAGAGGTGATGGTTTGATGAGCTATGGAAGGATCCCAGGCTACATGACGATGCTAGGTGAGTTTTGGTTGACTTAAAGCAAAGCAGTGTAACTTTGAACAAATTCCTGAGCATCTCATGTCTCAGTGTCCTCATCTATCGTATGCTGATAATATTAAAATTTACAAGGCTGCATTAGAGAGGGATTCAAGGACTTACTGTAAAGAAAGCACTCTATCGGCACCACTCCTATATTAAGAACATGAACTACTTCTAAAACCTAAGGTAGAAACTCCTATGTCAAATAACCAATCTAATTTCATTTTATTAGCCATAGATGTCACATTTACCTCTCTATCTAAACAGAGTAACAAAAACTGAGACTTACCATGAAGTGAAAGAATTGAGATAGCAACTTAATGCTATCCAAATTTCTAAATCCTATTTGTGAATTTCAAGACAGAACCAACAAATAGTGGTTGGGTTAGGGGCTGGGGGCCTGGGCAATTCCTTACCCCTAGGATTTCTGAATAGGTCACTAGTAGCTGAGTCAACATCATCTTTGGAACTAATAACTTAAATTCTTTCTAACAAATAATACCTTTGCTTTTTATAGATAAAAGCTTGTGAAATGGAGAAAGAAAAACTAGGAACACAACTAAAACAGGTATTTTGATCCTTACCAAAGCTTTCATTGTTGTAAAAATAGCAACTTTAAGTCCCCCCCACACACATTCCTTCCCTGTACAGTATTTCTCATAGTCCCAACTAAAACCTTAAAGTCCACTATAATGACAGTAAATAAATAGTAGTTAAGAGCCACAGAAACCTTTCAGCCCTAACTTTTCAGAAGATATGAGGGTAATGTTGGCATTGGTTGTATGTCAACTCAAGTGTATCATTTCTTCATAGACCCCCAAACATCTCAGAAATACATTTCCTTGATATTTCTTGAAGTTGTTACACAACTAACAGTGGACAACTGTGCCAAAGTCAAAGAGTTCATCTCTAAAAAAACAGAATCTCTTCTTGGACTGAAGCACTCTGTCCCAGTAGGTCATGGTAGCCTTAAAATTGAATATCAATGCTGTTAATTTCTAATTTCCTGCCTGGAGTTTGCTTTTCTCCAGTTGCAGTTAAAAAATCATTTGTGCCTCAATGGATGGTGTAATGGGGAGCCTCTATGAAGATAACACAGAAAAATAAAGCTTCCACCATGGGCTTTGCAAGCATTCCCAAATTCTTTGCAATGGAAAATCATTATAGTTTCACCTTAGGCAAGAAAATTCATGAGCCACACCTGTGTCACTCCTGGGTCTTTATTGACCTATTTATTGTTTTGTGCTAGCATTGTGCCAAATTAGGTTAAACCTTTAAATATAAACCAAACCTGCTGATCTATAACAAGTGTCTATTGACTTCTTGACTTCACGTGCTTCCAGTGATCTGACAACCCTGCTTTCTCCAGATGTATTTCTCGACCTGCAGTGGTGGCCTGGCTTTCCATTTGAGGGACCCATGGGCACCCAATGGCCCCGGACTTACACAGCATCCATGGGCACAGTCAGTAAGTAAGAGTTCCCATTGCCACACTTAAGTGGGGAGGATTATCTTTTAAAATGGTATCACTTGATAATATATACAGAAAGAACATCACTTTAATCTCAGCCCCCAACTTGCAAAGTTCTAGAGATCCATGTACATGGAATGCTGAACCCATAAGAAACATAGATATGAATTAAGTAAAAGATATCAAATTGAGCTACATTTCCTTGAACAAACATATTCTATACAGGGCACATTCAATTAACATATAAGAGCTTGCCCAAAGGATAGATGGTAGATGGTGATATATTCAGCCACACGCCGCTGAGATGAACCTCAAACCAGGCAGAGTCATAGGAGGAAGGGATTTATTGAAGTTACAGATCCAGGGGAAGTTTCATAATCAAGTAAGAGGCTACCCCCCTTTCACAGATTCAAGCACACACACACACACACACATACACACACACACAGAGAGAGAGAGAGAGAGAGAGAGAGAGAGAGAGAGAGAGAGAGAGAGAAGCCATCATTAACACCACACATACACACCAGCAAACAGGCAGGGACAAGGAAGAAATTTCTTACCCTTTATATAGCCTTAGGGCAGCATCTTGTAGCTCTTTTCCAGACTTGTTGACTCCCTGATTCTCTGGAATTTCCTTCCTACACTGCCCTCCCTGGAAGGGATCTTTGTTTCTAGCTCCCCTGAGCCTCCTTACACCCTGCCCCCTACTGAGAGGGCCACCTTTCTGTAAACAACCTCAGAGACCTACCCAAGATTACTAATAGGTCAAGTTGACAACTAAAATTAACCATCACAGATAGAATGATAGATAGGTAGATATATAATAGATAGGTGGATGAGCAAAGTGAATATAGCAAAACTAAAAATAATAAGATGCTTTCTTAAGCTGTAAACTAATATTGAATAATTACTGTGAATGTTGCTATGTATATGCAAAACAGATTTTGACATTTTCTAAGTGAAAGATTTTTCTGCAAAAAGTCAAGGGAAAGTGACCGACTTAGGGTTTTTCTCCATGGTTATACCTACCCAGACAAAAGGAAATGAACAGTTGAGCAACCGGTTGTGAGTATAATTGATTTAAACAATCTGACCCAATAGACCCTGCCTTTGTGCTTCTCAAGAGCAATGTTCTTCCCACCCTCCCTAGTGACATCAATGCTTGCTTCTAATCTATTTTGCCCTATATAGGAAGATCTTTTATCTAGGAAAAAAAATCATGCATTTTTCTACATTTTGGATTTGCTCCTTAACTTTCCCTTGATTTTAGATTTTGATAACAATGTTTCCAATTATGCCTCAAATCTGAGATTTTGAACTAGGATTTTCTTAGCAGCACACCCAGCAAAGCATAATTCTGTTTGCCTGAAACTCTCTCATCTTTTTGTTTGAGTGTGCCTCCTTTTCCTAAAGGAGGTCATATGACCTTTGGGTGACAGAAGGCTGTCAGGATGCAATGAGCCTTTCTATCAGAGCCTGATGACACAGCATTCTGCTTGGATTGACTTCTGTTCCTGCCTTTGCCAGATGCTGGTTCTATCCCCCTCTCTCCTCCATCTCCTTTCTTTGCCTACCTTCTCACTTTTCAGCCTTTTTCATAAACACTTCTGCAACTCTCAACCACAGCTAGCATTCCTTAAAACCTTTCCTGAAATGATATAGAAATAAATTAAGTTTGTGGGAAAAAGAGAAAAAGAGCTTGCTCCTCCAAGTTGGGGAATTGGATATTCTTATGAAAAAATAAGGACAAAACTATGGGATAATATAAATTATATAGGAATAGAGATGGCTATTTTTGTCAAATCATTAATGGAGAGGAAGAAGGAATTCATGTACTATGACTTACCAAATTCTCCCTGTCAGTTAGAAAAGACAAGGAATCCTAGATCATAAATTTCCACCCAAAAGGTTTATGTTTGAAAAAGATGTTATGCCATGTGCAGTGCCCTACATTTTCAAGTCACATTCTGCCAATGAAATCTCAGTATAAGAAAACATCAAGGTAAATTTTAAGAGACCATTTTATGTTTCTTGTTTAGATCTAACCTGAATTAAATCACATCTAATAATGTTGGTAAAATTACAGTATATTCACCATCTTTTGGCAACTCTCCTGGAATATAAAGCCAGGAATCACATTATTTATCCTATGTGTTACTTGACACATCTAAAAATAAGCAAGAACTTAAAAAACAGAGATGATCTCATTTCCTCTCCTAGCCCTTTCCTGGACCAAAGGAGTCAAGCGCCTAGGTGTCTGATGGGACAGTAAGGTCAGACTGTAAGGAGATCATCCTTCTCCACAGCTGAACTAGCTGTCACATAGTTAAATTTCTAATCTATTCTTAGTTTTCTGGCAGCCTTATAAATTGTCTTTTCTGACTAATTGTTAGAAAATTTTTCCTTAAATTACATTGATGAGAGAATTTTTAAATAATTAAGCCCAAAGTCTGTATTCTCAATGTATGAGAGAGGGGAATTAGGGTGAGTATCTGAAAATAAAAAGACAAACCTATTTTGTGGGCAGTAGTATTGCTGACTGAATTTCATACCAAGAGGATAAATACCAGGATGGTGGCCTTGGAGCTAGCTAGCTTGGAAGTCCAGATCAATAGCTTATGCAACCTGAATGACATGTTCCCTGATAATCAATATGTAACTATCCTTTTTTTAAATATTTTATTTATTCATTTTTCAAGCAGAGAGAGAGAGAGAGAGAGAGAGAGAGAGAGAGAGAGAGAGAGAGAGAGAGAGAGCACGCACACCTTGTGGGTCTGGCTTATGTGGGTCCTGGGGAATTGAACCAGGGGCCTTAGGCACTGGAGGCAAGTGCCTTAACCGCTGAGCCATCTCTCCAGCCCAATATGTAACTATTCTTAACTGCCATAAATTTAGGAGAAAATTTCAAGAAAAAAAATCATCTAATCCATTTGACATACACTGAGAAATTCAGAAACTTGCTTCTGGCCTGGAGCAGCATGGTGGTGGTGGGGAATTCTATCTGCTTCTCCATCTTGAAACCTGGTTTGCATGTTTCCACAGCAGATTCAAGTTCTTCTTTAATCCACTAGGAAATATTAAACTTATATTTCTTTCAGGCTTTTATTGATTCCAGATGAGGTTCTTTAAAGTAGCATTTAAAAAAAAATATTTACTTATCTGGTGTTTGTGTGAGTGTGGGTCAGAGGGCAACTTTCAGGTTGGTCATCAGTTTCCACCTCGTTTGAGGGCGGTTCTCTCTTGCTGTGTTCATGAATAAACTCTAATAATCTCTCTGCAGCGCATGGGGGATTACTCTGAATTTTATGTGAGTTCTGGGGAATCTAAACTCGGGTACTTAGAGTTGCCCAGCAAGTGGTTATCCACCAACCCATCTCCCTAGCCCCCAAACAGTATTTCTTTTTTTTTTTTAATTTATTGTCCATACAGTATTTCTTGATTGCTTTGCTTTATATATGAGTGCTCATACTTTCATAAAAGTGTTTACACTTCTCCAGAAATCCAAAATATATCAGTTTCAAGAAAAAAAAAAGAGAGAAGAAGACAGGGAAAGAGGACGAAAACAGGGAAGGACAGGAGTGGTGGAGGGAGGGAACAGAAAACATACTAAAACCCCCAAGTCCTAGGAGGTCTAACTAGGCACAGATAGTATTTAGGAAAGGACAGGGAGAGGTCATAGTAGTGAGGGAGGCTCAGTGCAAAAGGTTAGTATAAAAATGACTTTTATGAAGCCCATTTATAAAACTCTTGCAGTTTAACTACATTTTTAGTGAGCCACTGATGAAGTCCATATTTCTATAATGTTCTACTGTTCCACACAGCCAGGAAATCAGTGGTACGCTGTCTACCAGCCTCCACCACAGGCTCGACACAAGGCAAAGGGTAAGACCACAGTCTCATTGAACCTTCTTTCATGCTTCCTATGCATGAGCTTTTCAGAAGACGTTTACTCAACATTTGTTTGTACAAGGGAAGGACTTACTATGAAGGTGTGTTTCACACACAATTCTTACTCAATGCCCTGGCATTCAAATTAACCCCTTAGGTTGGTTTTATACCAATGTGAGGAAACAACCTTAGAGAATTTAAGTAACATACTTAAATCACACAGTAAAATTTAGAATGAGGATTAAATTCTTTGATTTATAGGACTCCAAACAATGTGCTTTATATTTCAACCTACAATGTCCTTGGACATCTGACCATGTCATTACAATAAATTCTTTAAAAAAAATAAGAATGGAGGTTCTGGCTAGTGTTTAATTTTCAGTAATTTCATCTTCCTCTGAACTCACCACATATATGATGTTTACTTATCTGACATGTTGAATATAACAGGTTAAAGACACAGCACTATGTAAGGATATGTATGAAATTAATATATTACTACCTAATCTGTGCATTAGATGGCCCTGGCAGAACCTCACGGGGCATGCTGGCTTTCTCTGTTCCCACGGAGCTGTGTTGCTGACTGTGGTCTGTGTACAACAGAAGGAAGTAGTGCTTGCCTAGTATTCATGAGATCCTGGGTTCAATCCCAAGCACCAGATATCTCCTATATGAAAAACTGTACACAATCTCGAATTGTCATTATTTTACCAGGTTAATTACAGTAAATGAATATTTACTGAAACCATTAAAAAAGAAAGTGAATTACACATTATGGTATCCCAAATGGGAAGACTACCCGTTGCCTGGCTTTGATTTTCACACCTAAGTATCCACAATCTAAGAGGTAAATGGGCCTAAAGAGAGCAGCATCCTCTCCATGCTTTCTTGTCCTGGCTGTCCTGGCTGTCCTGGCATGCCCTGTGCTCTCTGCATCAAGTGAGCCTCAGATCATGTATCCCCTGGTGTGGAGTCTCTACAGGGCCCCCACTGCCAAAGCCTCTGGGTCCTATCCAACCACTTTAGCCTCATGCTCTTTAACTCTGTGAACATAAAAGCATGGAATGTTATATTAATCAGGAAAGCAATTATTAAAAGAAGTTCTTCACCAGGCAGTGAAGCAAAGTGAACTCTTTCTAGCACTATGAGGACCCACCATTTCCTTGTGCCATGTCTCTTTCTTCGACATTATGATGAGACTCTTGAAGACTCTTGATAGAGGTCTTTCCCTACTTTACTATATTGGAAACTCTCCCTTCCCTCCAAGAAACAAAAATATGTCTTGTGTTTTGTACACATTTCCATTCTGTCTTGGATTAGTTTATGACCTACAGCCTTTCTTTATCAGAAACATGGGGTTTAGGGTTGGGAAGACGGCTCAGTGGTTAAAGGCACTTGCTTGCAAAGCCAGATAAAAAATGTAGCTTAAGCATCTGATACTCATTTGCAGTGGCAAGAGGCTCTGGTGCACCCATACGTGCATATGTACCCCCCCCCACAATTGCAAATAAATAAATGAAATTGGGAAAAAATTAAAATATGGAGATAAAAACCTTGCTACCAATTATACAAAAGCACTGCACAAATGACAAGAAAGTTATTGTTTTTGAAAAGATATAAAAAAGATGTCATTATTCAATTAAACCTCAAATTATATCTTTGTTTTGCTACAATATGTCAAAAATTTCATATTAGTATTCATATCTTACTAGCATATATTAAGAACTTTGGTATTTTATGTGGCTATGCTGTTTTTTTTTCTTACTTTATGTTTTCGAGCCAAGGTATTGCTATGTAGTCCAAGATAATCTTGAACTGGTAATTCTCCTGCCTCAGTCCTTGGAATGATTCGTGTTTGTCCCCTGTGCCAAACTTTAACCTATATTCACATGCTCATTTGGCAAGTTATCTTCCTCTGAGGCTCAGGGCTGACCCTGCTTTCAGTAGAAATGAAGTCCTTTCATAAGCAAATGCCTGAGCCACCTTAATGCCTGCAGGAATGAGAACTACTTGTCTCCAGTCAAATTTAGAACTAGGCTATCACTGACTTCACAGCAAGGTAAACATATGTCAGTACTCTTGATTCCTGTGTAAACTTGGGGGAAGGTCATGAATAACATCTCTGTGTGTGTGTCTCTCTCTCTTTCTGTCGCTCCCTTCCCAAAAGTTTATATTAGCCCTCAGCCAGACCAAGAGAAATGAAATTTTAATTTTGAATGATTTACCTGCTGTTCTTCATAGGCTTCTCCTCAGAACAGAAATCCAGCAAGCAGAAGTGAACACCAACAGAGGAGCGAGCCAGCCAAGGGAGATCTGGGCTGAGGCCTGACTGCATTCCCTCAACTGCACAGATTCTACTTTGGAACTGGTAGCTCAGAATGCTTCCCTTTAGGATGAATGGAAAATAGACTTCTGATGACTGGAATCCTGCTGCAGTGTGAGGAGTCAGTCATCGTACATCCCAATGAACCTTGGAAGCAGTCTTACTGTGAGATCGGACAACTGGTTTACACACCTCTCCTCAGAACTCTCTTCAACTTCCTGTTGGATTTACAAAGATGATTCTTTGACATAAGCAACTCCACTGTTGTTGCAGTGATATTGTATGCCGATTTAAAATACACATGTACTGAGCCAGGCATGATGGCACAGACCTATAATTCCAGCAATTGAGAATCTGAGGCAGGAGGATGACCATGAGTTTAAGGCCAGCCTGGATTACACTGCAAGCGCCAGGCCAGCTACAGCCACATAGTGAAACCTTGTGTCAAAAAAGAAAATAATAATAAATATATACTTTGTTGGGTCGGGGGAGCTCTCCAGCAGCCTACTGTTTGACCCTACAGTATGCTCATCTCAGTCGAACCTGAGACTCAGTGAACTTGAATATAAGATCAGAAAGATCCATGGACTCCCTTACTTACACTAGGGGTTCAAGCTGAATAAAATGATGAGCATAAAAATATGCATTGAACAAATCACTGTTTAAGACTACTGAGGACTCAGGATCCTCTGATCAAATAGATTGTGAAATGAAAGTGAGCGGTGATGTCAGGCGTGGTGGCTCACATCTTTAGTCCCAGCACTTTGGAGGCAGAGGTAGGAGATCACTCTGAGTTCAGCCAGCCTAAGACTACAGAGGGAATTCCAGGTCCCTATCTCAAACAAACAAACAAACAAAAAACAAAACAAAACAAATGGACAGTGATGATTTTTCTTTGTCTGTGTATAACTATGAAGTAGTTCTAAATATACGGACTTCCATTTTAGTCTGTTTTACTATCCTGTGAGTTTGAGCCATTATTTATCAAAACATAACTCTGACCTTTTAAGCCAATTTAAATGAAAATATTATTTAAGTTTTATATCAGTTGAATAAAAAAGTTACAAGCAAATATCTGAAAATTAAGCAGTTTTAAAAAGTATTAAGTGAGCAAGACATGGTGGCGCACGCCTTTAATCCCAGCACTTGGGAGTCAGAGGTAGGAGGATCACCATGAGTTCCAGGCCAGACTGAGATTACATAGTGAATTTCAGGTCAACCTGGGCTAGAGCAAGATCCATAACTCAGAAAAACATAATAAAATAAAAAAGTATTAAGCAAAACTATTTTTATGTAGAATTCTGCTAGTATCAAGGTGATTTTGCCTTTGTGGAAAAGAACACATGCCAGGAGCGGGAGGTCCACAGAGACCTGAGCTTCCACATGGGCCAAATGACAAGCAGCAGCCTCCACACACTTCAGGCACAGAGCAACCCAGACCTGCTGCAAGCATCTACTTCTAGCTTCCAAAACTAGCCCACTGGTTCTGACTCAAATTCTCTTTGTCTTAATTTATAGATACACTTTGCATAGTGAAAAGTGAAAGAACTTTAGGAAGATAAGTATTTGCAGCTCTGTCTTTGTCTACTCTGGAAAATAATTCTTTTTTAAAGTGTGTGTGTGTGTGTGTGTGTGTGTGTGTGTGTGTGTGTGTGTGGACATTCCCAGGCCTCTTACTGTTGCAAACAAATGCCAGACACTTGCACCCCCTTTTGCATTCTGGAATATAATACTTGAGGAAAGAAAATACTCTCTTAATTTCCTAACACACTGTTATTGCTAGTATTCATTTACTATTTATCAGAAAGACAAATCATTCTTGAGCAATCCTTAGTATAAGTCAGAAAAAGAGTCAACTGTTAGGAGTCATTCTGCAGATTTAAAATTTTCTATTTTTTTCAAATTATTGGGAATTCATTGCAATATCATTTTCTACTAGTGAATTAAGTCTGTGGACTAAGTCATGCTCATCAGAATAAAACTCAAATACGCACACAAGAAAATACTCTCTGTAGTCCAGTAATAGGTCATCTATTCAGCAGCAGTAAAAAATGTCATAACTATCCAGCCTGAATTCCTCCTATTACTCATTAACAAGGTGCCAAATATTGGCAGAATTATATAGATGTTAATCTATTGGGAGAAAAGTTCAAGTGAAGTAAAAATAAGCTTAATCTTTCCACCCCATGGGAGACCACAAGTGAAATAAGAACCCTTCACTCAGAATATAGTTCACCCTGGAGACAGATTTCTACAGCCCTGGCCAGAGAGCTTGCCCATTCTGCTTATGTTCTCATCATGGCATGTGGATTTCTCAGCCTCAGCTCCTCATAAGACTTACTTATACTTTTAGCTGTGACTCTTTGTTTTCACTCATGTTTTATGGAAACAAGTGAGGATTGGCTTTGAAAATGAGGAGGTCACATCACCTTTCTTAGGAATGATATATAAGACAACTAGATATGTCATAAGTGTTAGGGGGATCATGGAGAATTTTATCTTCAACATACAGGTATCACATGAAGAGAAACATATATTCTCTTTGCATAGGTTGTGATGTGGGGTTACGAGGAAATCGAGCAGATCCAGCAAGCATAGGGCAAAAGACAGCCTTTACATCTTCTCGCTTGATTCATTTTGTATTATTTGTTTTGACTTTGTTTTCCTTCTTAACAAAAAAAGGACTAAATTAGTTGCACTATTGCACATGGACTGACTTCTAGATAATGCTCTATCACCAGAAAGAATGCTGTAAGCCAGCCCTTGTTATGGATAATCAATCTAGGGCACAGAGGAGTTCAGTAACTTCCTGAAAGATCCATGGCAAGTAGGAGGCAGAAATGAAATTCACAACTTCATGCATGAGGGCAGCCTGGTTTCTGGTGCCACCACTCTGCTTGGAAGACTGCCTCAAGTATTACTTCTTGTCCTAGTCAGCCACATGCTGGGTGAACCTCCAAACCAGGCACAGTTCTTCAGACCACAGGAAGTTCCATAATGGTGAAAGAGGCTGACCCCTATTCACAGATCCAAACAGAGAGAAACCCATCACCAATATCATAAATACACCAACAAAACAGGCATGGAGACAGAAAGAAGGTTTTTCTTCTTTATTTAGTCTTAGTTCAGGGTCTTCAACCCTTTCCCAAACTTGTTGACCCACATTGAGTCTCTGTGTGACAGGGTAGGGTGACTGGGACCCCCAAAGATAACCAGGAGTGTCCTTGGACTTGTGCTTGCAGGCAGGCTCCACTCATCTCTTGCCTTACCTGACCTCCTCCCCTTGAGTGGAGGTGTATTTTACTAGAGTTCAAACCTAATCCTGAAACTGATTGGTCAGATATAGAACAACCAGGTGTCTCTCTGGCTCACCTGGGCCAGGTATATAGTTACCTAGAGAAGGAAGGCTTGTTCCCTACCCAGTAGAAAGACATCTGAATCTCCAGGCCTAGGTAAAGTCTTCTTACCACAGCCCTGGTGGCTGTGGTGAAGGGGCTGGGGTTCTTTTCCACATGAACCTTTTTTTGTTCCTCCTGATGGGAGCCCTCTTATATTTTCCATTGTTTCTTTTGTTTGGCTGGCCTGCACAGATCCCCTGACTTCATAGCTATGTGGTTAAACCCTCCCCTATGTCCTCTCTCCTCACTAGTGGCTGGAGATCTCTGTAACTTCTCATTTCCTCTTGAATAAAGTCTCCACTATACGTTATCCTCTGGTTGTCTATAATTTTAATTCTTTAATTTTATATAACAAGAATCCAGGTACTCTTATATTTTAAGGTGCATTGGAATTAGCTGGGAACTCCAACTTTCCCATTACATCTGGAATTTCCTTCCTGCACTACTCTCCAAGGAAGGGATGTTCATTTCTAGCTCCCCTGAGCCTCCTTACATCCTACCTCCTAAGGAGAAGGCTGCCTTCCAGTAAATAACCTCAAAGACCTACCCAAGATTACTTAACAGGTCAAGTTGACAACAAAATTTAACCATCACATGTGTTTAAATGGTTTTTTTGTTGTTTTGTTTTGTTTTGGGGAGGGGTTTCATTAAGTTACATTACAGGAAGCATATTTATTAGGAAAAAAATATTTTGATTGTGAAAATACTAAATATTGTGTGGAATTTCTAAGTTTCCTTCTCAGTTAACAGGAAATATAATCTCATTAAGGCTACTATGTGGAAAAAGAAAATTACACTGTGTTAAATGTTATTATAAATATAGGCCTGATTGCTGTTTGCAGGTATCAACACATTAATGTAGCTCAGTCACTAGTAGGAACAAATCTACAAGAAATAGAATACCTTACTCAATATTAGGTCAGCTATTATGATTTAAAGACCCTCTTATTTTCAAAAATGTGTAGGCAACACACGACCCCCCATGCCACCTCTGTCTTCCTATGCTTTTCTTATCTGACTAGGTTCTCCCTGAATTGAGGGCCCTATTGTCTTCTGTTTCTGTGAATTTCTTCCCATCTTCCTGGACATCTCAGTGATATTGATTCTGAGAGAGAGAGAGACAGAGAGAGAGAGAGAGAGAGAGAGAGAGAGAGAGAGAGAGAGAGAGAGAAGAGAGGAGAGAAGAGAGGAGAGAGAGAGAAAGAGAAAGAGAGAGAGCAAATTCATAGCATTGCCTTCTTTCCTGCCTGAACTATGCCTGCTTCTAAATTTCAGAGCTCAGAAGAAAAAAAAAAGCATTTGTCATATTCTTTCTAGTAATTTTAGAA
This sequence comes from Zapus hudsonius, assembly GCA_004024765.1. Taxonomy (NCBI): domain Eukaryota; kingdom Metazoa; phylum Chordata; class Mammalia; order Rodentia; family Dipodidae; genus Zapus; species Zapus hudsonius. The sequence goes on along the minus strand of PVHP010001468.1, from coordinate 8,607 downwards.
AAGTTTCTTATCTAGTTTTGTTCTTACATATCTTTATTTTTTCACCTCTTTTACTGTAATAGAGGAAGCTACTATGAAAATAGTTATAATCTCTGCCTTTGTGATTTTATAGACGAGGAACCTTCTGTCAACACACCTCCTACCCAGAGAGCCCATTCTCACACATATCATATGCAGACATGCCACACATTGTATGCTTGCCTCACACACATCTCATGTGCTTGTGAATGCACACACACACAGACAAATTGCATAAATATATCATGTATACATGAACCCTATATACACCATGTTAATCACATACACAGATCCCACATTTAAATTGAAAAACATATAATAAAGCTAATTCTCTTAATTTATTTTAAATCCTACACAGAGAGAGATGTATAAGTATATATATACACATATATATTATATTGTCAAGAATAGAATAAGGATACATTCTATGATTAATATTAATATGGTCTATGCCATCAACAAACTCTGCTAGTAACTGCTGGGACATATAAGTGGATGTTTAATGATTGAGAGTATGGATTTCTCTGATCATTGTATTGCACTCAGATGAGAAAAGAATATATCTGCTCTCCTTCCACTTTATCCACTTCAATATCTGAAACAACAGCTCAGTTGATGAGGGAATGACATACGGATTTGGTAGACTACTCCCAACATTCATGGCTTCCCAGTGCATTTCACTTATTTCTGAGAACTGATTTCCTGGGAGAGTCCATCTGACAAGGAGTCTATTCTTCACTGGCAGGAATGCATGTGTATAGAACAAGCCTCTCCCACTGTACATGTGTAGAATCCTCTCCCTCAGCAACAGCTATAGGTGATGACCTCATCAGTCAACTGCAGACACACACAAGAGAAAGAGGGCAAAACAAGGTTGCATCCTTCGGGAGGCCCTCAGCAGACAGGAGAACCAGTTGAGAAGAAGCAGAAGAAACCTGGAAAGAGGATTCAAAAGAAAACAACTTTTTCTTGTTGTTCTCCCTAAAATCTGTGCTGTAACAGATATAAGAGTACGTGCAGAGGGCAAGGAGTCACTCACAGGAACAAGGCACTGGGGAGGAGAATGTTTATGGAGAATCCAGGACCCAAACAGAACCCTGATCCTCACTGATTCATATTAGGAGATAGGGTAATTATGAAAGTGCAGCCTAAACCACTTGGTGTCACTACATGTGTGTCTATGCCTCTAGGGGATATCCCTTTGTTCTGGGATGGGAGGCTGAGGAAAGACTCACATGAATCCCAGGCTGGTCCAGCTGAGATCTTTCATACTTGTCTCAAAGCATTGCAAAGCTGGAGGAGGTTTGGCATGAAAAGAAAGGGTGTGTATTCTTCTTTGCTCCTTTGGTTCTCTTTGAACTTCAGATTCTATTTCCCTCTGGCCAGGTGATAGGACTTCATGTCTTCTAGCTTCTTGACTTGAATTCTTGAGACCACAACCATATTTTCCCCTGCAGCCTTTTGTTTTTTCATACTATCTTTATACTGGTTTCAGTAAATGAAATCATCCAAGGGACAAGATGAATGTTAACATAGACATAAATAGTATAATCTGAACGTCTTCTCAGGACACGTGTGAACATTGTCATCTGCAGATGCAAACTCTCTTCTAATTGCTAGTAGAGGGTTCAGTGTGCCCCCGAAACCCCTGCAAATCTACTCTCTCAACCCTCCCTACCATCTATCCACTATTGTTCCAGACTTGCCGCTCATCTCTTCCCTCCAACATGTGATCTGTGTGATAGAAAACAGACCCTCTCCCTTAAAGAGATGTTAAATCACAAGTGTGAATATAAAGTCATCTTTTTCATATCATATTCCAGTTTTTATGTATCCTGATGAAGCCAGTGTTATACATGTCAATGAAAGGATTTTGCTGATCTGATCTCTCATTATTGTGTCAAATTTCTCCTTTCTATGAAGACACCAGAAATTTAGATGGGATGTCTGTCCAATTCCAGTGTGACCTAATCTTAATTCAGTTTTATCTGCAGTGACACTATTCTCAAATAATGGAACATTGTGAAAAACTGAGGGTTAAGACTTTACTATATGAATATGGGGGAAAACACAACTTAGTACCAATACTGGGCTTAAAAAGAGTTTGGGTGAGCACTTAGGTGACCATCTTGGAGTAGGCTTTCTAGCTGAGACTGCTTTTCTCTCCTGAGGAAGCCCTGCTAGTGGGGAAGGTCAACCAGATAGTGACAGAGAGGATGGTGGCATAGTGTGCTTCTAAGGTGACAATTTAGGGGCTTCTTTGACCAATACCTATGGGGTGGCTGGCCACAATCCTCCTGTGAGAATGTGCAAGGCCACGTGGAAAAGAACACTGTGATCTTAACAATGTGAACTTTCAGCTGCTTCTAAACATTCCATCCAAAAGTCTTTTAATATCTTTTAAAAATACCTTTGAAATGAACATTGTGCTTACAGGGATTTTGTCATATGAAAAACAGAGCTATTTTCAAATCCTTCAGGATTTTCTTTTGGTTACAATAGGTTTTTTAAAATAGTGGTTTTTTTTTTTAATTCTTCACTTTTATTCTTTCCAGGATTTTATCATTGGGAAACTTTGTTTACTTTGAGCTCAGTATCCTGTGTTGTGATAGTAACAGTAGTAGGTATTTCTTCTTCAGGTACTTGTGTTGGTTTAAAAGCTCAGTTAACAGCAATACTCTGGTCATCAGAAGCAGTATATCTTAGCAATGAATGATTTCATGACTACTATGGTGCAGTATTGGTTTGTATTTTTATCACAAAGGATATATATATATATATCCTAAGACTCACAAAAAAAATTAAAGATTTTCCAACCATTTAAATCAGCAAACTTGACAATAAATTTTGCATTTAATTTAAGTTGGAATAAAAGGAGAGAAAAACATTGGATAATTAAACAAAACACCACCCATCAAGACAAGACTAAAGCTACTAAGACCGTATAAATGAAGTGGAATCATATCACTAAACTTAGGACACTGACTTAGAATGAGAAAGAAGTTACATTACTGGGACAGAACCAAATATGTGTCAAAATTCTTGATTGGAAAAATCGAAGATTCAGTGCAGTGCTAGTGTTGGCATTAGATGTTTTGAGATGTCAGATGTCTTGACTTGATGCTCTAAACAAAATCCATTGGGACAGTATTCAACACAACACAACAAAGGTCACAAAGGTGAACTGCCAATCTCTGTCACTGTGTCATTTCTGGCCCAAGACTCACATTCTGTTGCTATTTTTTCTCTAAATTCAATCCTATTGGTTCCAAAGCGTTTTAAAGACATTATTTGGTCTAAAATAGACAATCTTATCTGTAGATAGCTTTTTCAGACTTTCCTCATGAGAATCGTCCTGTAAGAAGGAATGTCCAGATTTAAGTCGGACCTTTCCCTGGGGCTGATTTAGGATGAAGAGTTAGTAATGAACGAAAAAGGCAAAGGAAAGAGAAGTAACTGTTAGGATCAAGCAATCCTCCATGTTGGGAAAACTCTCACAAGTGCTGATGTTGAGCTCAAAGTAGAGGCTCAAAACAGTGTGAATGAGAGTGGGTCTTTCTTCATTCACATGTGGTTTGTGGCTACCTGCTTATACCTTATATGCAGAGTAAAGAATGGCACCATGACCATACAGGCATCATGGGAGGAAGGCTAATTGAAGTCCCTTTGTCGTACAGTTAAATAACACTCTGCACTAGCCATAGCCTTTTGCATTTATATGGGCACATTCAAGACACTCACACCACATGAGCATAGCATATAACTGAACAAGGAACAAATGGATTTCTTTTTCTCCCAGTAAGACGGAACCACACTAAAGGGTGCTGCCGAGACCCTCTCACATTGATCTGGGCTTGTCTTTATGGCACCATCTGGTTCCTTTTCTAGGGATACCTCTAACTAACCCATCAGGGCGTTCTCTCTTATACATCAGTCTGTGTGAAAACAACAAAGAGAGGCGATTGTGCTGGTTCTCTGTGTAAGCCCCCATGCCAGGCTTGTTAGCAGAAGTCTCCTCCTTCACCCAGCCTAACTGGCCTCCCTTGCACAGTCAGGAGTCTTCATTTAAGTCTCTTTTAATGAGAGTTGCTGAGCGCTAACTCAATAGTTCCAACCTCCCTCTTACAGGAACTTAAAGGTTGAGCTCCACCCTCCCACCACAGCGACTTCCAACAGCATTCCTAATAGGACTGTAATGTTTTCCTGTGGTATTTAATCAGCGCCTACTCAGTTTTATTTTTCAGAACCAACAGTGTTCTTTTTCAGAGTAACAGTATTATATAAAGTTATTCCATTGAAATAGGAGCCATCACTTACTGCTTTCCCAAATTAGCCTGTAGATTGAGGGTTGCATGTTAATGTAACACTGAATGTGTAATATAGACTAGTGGAAAGGTCCGTAGCTCAGAGCTAAATATTGGGAACCCCTTCAACCATATGTTCTTATTCACTGAAGTTCTTAATGGCTTATTGTTTTATTACATGAAGCCTGTTTACTAAAGAGTATGTTCAGCAGCCAAAGAAGGAAGGAAGGACAAGTTTAGGAACCGTTTCTGTTTCCAATTGTTTCAGTGAGTTATTAAAGTTTAAAAAATGCCATTTGACCAAGAAATGCTTGAGTAAATGTTTAAATAATGTGGGGTTGAGAATAGCTTGCTGAATCTCAGTGGTGATTCCTTGGATTTGAGAATGATCCATATGGGCTCCAACCTTCTTCTTAAAGGAACTTAAGGGTGAGCTCCACCTTCCCACCACAGCAAAATCCAACAGCATTCCTAATAGGACTGTAATGTGACTAGACCTGCTGGTGACATCAACAGGAGAGCTGTTCACCTTCTGTTTGACAACTGACAGTCCTCATGTGCAGAGCGTCACGTTCAAAGATGTGCGGAACATAAATTGCACTTTATCCATGTTTGGAACACACACGCCTCCTTAAATTTACTTTCAGCATATCTCGACATTATTTCCTAATAAATTTAAACCAGTCTATATATTCCACATCTTCCGTTTACTTGGGCCTCATCATTCAGTTGGTGTTGCCTAACATCATCCTTGGTTTTCTTCCATGGAGACTAGATTTTTGAAGAGCTGCTTTTTAGCTCAGCTGTTAGTTTGCATATGAAATCTTGGTCACTAATATGGACAACATTGTCAATCCTTTCAAGAGGTGCTGTGTAGATTAACTCAGTGGTTTTACTTCAATGCTTTGTGTGTTCTAAAGCTGTATTTTACCACGTAAGCTTTTTCCCTCCTCACTGTGAGGCAGGACATCCTTCATGTTGATCAACAGGATTCTGAAAGCAGCCACAGCATAAGTATCAGCTAGGGACATGTTACAAAGGCAAGTGCTCAGGCTAGAGCACAAACTTAGATCAGAAAACCAAAGGTAAGGGAAATGTTCCCTACAGTGTTATTCATAGGATCCACCAGGTGGAAACCTCCAAGAGTCCATCAACAGCTGAGTAAATGGAAAGAAGTACATATTTATAATAGAATATCATTTAGTCTTAAAAAAGAGTGGTCTTCTGTGAAATTGTTATTTGGCTTCTCACTTCCTTATTGTACATACTAATATATTAAAATTATTAAAATATGTGGGATGGATTAAACATCTTTATTTTCTTACTTTTTATTTTTTAAGCCAGATATATCACTTTCCCCTTTTAGTTTGGGAACAACATGTACTACAAGTGAGACAATTTTACTCAGTTCCCCATATTGTAACAAAATTATAATGGGCTACCAGACCACTTGGGACGGTGCTGCTCAACAGGCCAGATGTTACCTGAACCTTAATTAAGAAAAATAAGTCTTATGTTACTGGAAGTTTTAATAAAGCACCATCACTAAGCAATTTTTCACTTACTGAATGTTGTTTTAATCACAACTCAAAAATGTAGTACTCATGGTTTGTTTTCATTAGAGAAATTCTGATAATTTTAATATTGTCGTACTCACATTCAAATCCATTTTAACACGTAAATCATGGTTTCTGAAATGGAAGCCCCACTGAAAAGGAGTGAACAATTATGAAGGAACAAGGCAATTAGAAACACCACAGATGTGTATAGCAAGCAATGCTCCCCTAAATATTTACTTAAAATATTTTAGAAATTAGAATCTTCATCATAAGATTTTGTCAGTTATGTGACTGATGCCGAAGGTCTTGTTTGAATGGGGTCTTGTCTGAGAACTCCCTTGTTGGGCTTTCTTCTTAAGAACAATTTCTTAATACTCCCCAGTCAACACTAAATACAGACATTGAAATAATCTCTTCTGTTATCTATTAATTTGATGTATTGATAATTCCATTTGATTTCTCATTAACACCAACTAACACTTAGAACACTTGAATCCTTAGCCATCTTCACTGGGCTTTCTGTGATCTCCAACTTGTTCTGTAAGGCCCATATTTTTGCCACTTCCTGGCATCTGTTTAATATCTGACAGCATCACTCAGCTGATAAGTAGGCCAGCCGGGAGGATAGCAACAATAGCCATAGATACACTCAGCCAGCAAGTAACCAAAGCAGGCAGGCAGAGAACACTGCTTTTTCCTTAGCTCTTTATATTTGGCCACCAATAGGGAGTTGCCACGTACTCTGACAGATGATCTCCTGCCTGACCTTAGTCCTTTCTGGAAATGACCTCACAGACCTATTCAGAGGTGTGTTTCTTAATTGGTCCCAGATCCTGTCAAGTTGATGATCAAGATTAAGGAGCATCTTTTCCCTATGGAAGGAAACTTTGAACTTAGAGTCTCTTTATGGAAAAGTACCAAAGTTACAGATCAGTGACAGAAGTGAAGTGAGCCAGAATGGAGCCATATCTTTACCAAACTTCTTTGTTGTCAACCTGCTCAACCATCTTCACTCTATATCAATACCCCCTTTGCAAACATCCTCCAGCCTTCGTGCAAATTACAAAAACAGTGGACCCTCTTGCCAATTCAAATGATAAAATAACACACCCAGAGAACAGATAGTTTTGCCAAAAGGCCTTCTTGGTATACAAAATACAGATAGATGGGTATCCATTCTTTAGCAGAACAGCCTCAGGGCTCAGCAGCCATAGCATTTCCCCTTTAATATTCTCCATCCCTGTGCCAGCCTAGTGAAGATTTTTAAGCCAACCTGTAAAATCTGATCTCAGGTCCCCCAGTGTTTGCTACTCTGTCTGAGGCTATCTCTATCAAGGCAGTATTCTTGGACCAGTAACACCGTCAGCTATAAATGTGTTAGAAACAAAAATGTTGAAACCCTACTGTAGACCTCTGGATGCAGGATAATTTTTTTAAGCAAGTCTTCCAATAATTATGCTGCACACAAGAAGAGTAATAGGTCCTTGGCAAATGTGTGTTAATTGAATAAATAAACTAATTCTTCTTTCAAACCCAAGCTGAATCATCCTTTGCATGTGAACCCCTTCTCTGTCTTGCCATCTGTTCCCTTTCTCCTTATAGGATTCCGTATCACTGTGCAATGAGATTTAATGCACAGAAAGTTGCTGGCTTTTTTATCTCTTTCTATGTCTTGCACTGGTACTTCCTGAGCATGAAAAGTTTTACTGAACTTCATTTTGTAATCTCCACACAGTGCTTGAGCCACAGGAGAGACCCAATTCACAAATAAGATACAGAAGCAAGCAAAAAGACAATAAAATAAAGTAACATGAAATAAAAAATAAACATTGAAGAATAAACTTAACTGAAAGGCAAAGAGAATTATAAGCTAAAAATTGTAAAATTTTCATTAAGAAAATGAAAGAGAATAGAGATAAATAGATTGCAAGCCCATGTGATGGACTAGAATACTTAATCCTGCTAAAATGTCCAGATTATCCAAAGTAACCTTCAGCAAAGATAATATTACTTCTTCCTTTCTTATTCAAAAAAGTTCTCAATGTCATTTATCAACAGATAAATGACATTGAGAACCACAATATTTTGACTGATTACAATTAAAAATACAATAAATTAAAAGTGTAAGCAAGAATGTGGCAAAAACCCCATGTTCACTGTTGGTGAGACTGTATGTTAGTATAGCCATTATAGAAACCAGTATGGAGATTCCTCAGAATTAAAAGTTGATTCAGTAGCCTAATTCCTGGGCATCTTTCCAAATGAAGTGAAATCAGTGTGCAGAGGAGACATCTGTGTGCTCATGTTTATAACCTTATACACAATAGCCAGGGCATGGAATCAATTTAAATGTCTACTGATACATGAATGGATATAGAAAATGTGATATATACATCCAATATAATATTATTAAGCCTTAGAAAATGAAAACCTGCCATTTGCAACAGCATGGATGAACACAGAAAACATCACAGTAAGTGAAATAGACCAGAAAGACAAATCTTATACAATTACCCTTACATGTAATGCTAAAGAGTTGCACTCATAAAAGCAGAGAGTAAAATGATGGTTTTCAGAGACTATGAGATAGGGAAGGTGAGAGGAGATGGGAAGATGTTGGCCCAAATGTATGGAAATTTAGTTATGAAGAATTAGTTCTGAAGATCTACTATGCACTACAGTCACTGCAGCTACAATACTGTATTGTGTGCATTCAACTTGTTAAC